>JBBPRP010000097.1:0-25649 GCA_038093135.1 Leccinum longicurvipes
TAGCGAGGAGTCTCTTAAGTAGTCCAAGTCGCGTGCTCGCCGTATGTACTCCACGCGGCCAGCTCGCAGGGGCAACAATGTCAACACCGATAAACAATTATGCAGATCACGTGATTAAGACTGCAACCCGTCAACATGCGCAAACAACGCGCCTTGGTCATGGTCTTCCTGCCCCCGCCCCATCTCGCGTCTTCCTCGCGCCCTTCCTATGGCGAGGCCTACGCCTCCATCCTTGCCACACATCGCCGCTCCCCCCTCACTTCTGCCTCTTCTGTCATCCTCCTTGTCGCGCCAGATGTCGACGCCCTGTGCGCTGCAAAGATGCTTGCAGAACTCCTCAAACAAGACGACGTGATGCACAGGATCATCCCAGTCTCAGGCGTCGCGGAGCTCGAGGCCATGAAGGACGAGCTCGCCACTTACAACGAGGTGTGCACCTCTCTCCCTTTCCACCCTTACTCCATTTTGACTCCGACGAGCTTCATACACTCATCCTCGTCAACATGGGCGCCATCCTCGATCTTCCCTCTCCAGCTTGGTTTGGTGAATTTGACCTGCATTTGACTGTGCATGTAATCGATTCCATTCGTCCCCAGAATCTCGCCAGTCTGTTCGGTAGTGGCGACATCGGTGATCGCATCGTCCTCTGGGACGATGGTGAGATTGAAAACATGGATGCTCAAAAAAAGGCCTGGGAAGCCCTCGAAGTCCGTTTCCTCATACCGTGGTTAGAGCTCCTCAGCTAACGGCTTCCCAGTACGAGCCAGAGCCAGATTCGGACGATGACGGCTCAGACTTCGGTTCGGACGATGAACTCCAGGACAGTTCAAGGACAGACTACGACTCGACCCAAGGCACTCCATCTCGGAAGCGTAAATACGATACTCTCGATCAACACGAGGCAAAACGGCCAAGGCTAGAAAATGTTGTGTTCCTTCCTCATATCGTCCATTCACTCTGATACCTACTCCAGCAGCCAAGCCGAATGTCCAGAGAGCAGCGCGCCGCCTATCAAGCAGTAGTAGAAAAGCATTACGCAAGTGGTTCGTGGTACAGTCAGAGCGCCTCTGCCACGATCTATATCCTCGCTACCGTCCTTGAGCGCGCAGACTGTGATATCCTGTGGTGTGTGCCACTCAGTCATCAAACTTTCCCATTCTGGTCATCCCCGCAGGCTCGCAATCCTTGGGCTCACATACCAGTATACCACTTCCCGCATATCGCGCGAATTTTATGAAAAATATCACGCGATCTATTATGACGAGGTGTCACGTCTAAATCCACTCCCAACAGAAGTCACAAGCAATATCGACACAATTACAGCACTTGGTCCAGACGATCTATCAATACGATCTACCGAGGAACTGAGATTCACCCTCCTACGTAACTGGACACTTTACGATGCCATGTTTCACTCCAGTTATGTGGCAGGAAAACTTGGAATTTGGAAGGAACGAGGCCGAAAGCGACTTACAGGCTTGCTTGCTAAAATGGGGTGATTGCGACCTTCATACGTCGTTTCGGTGATCCTTCACAACTAACCTCGCCCGAGTCAGGTTTTCAATACCACAGACTCAACAGTTGTACGCACACATGGATCTCGATCTCAAACATCAGTTGCGATCCAAACTTGATGCTATCGCCCCAGAGTATGGTCTTGTTGAACTCACATACCCCTCCTTTGTTCGATGTTTTGGCTATCGTACCTCTCCCCTAAGCGCTGCTGATGTCGTCGAGGCTGTCAGCGCACTCTTGGATGTGGCTGGTGGCATCAGGATGGAGGTAGAGGTAGAAGGTGCTCGGCACGGCGGAGAATGGTTTGGCAGCGGGCGCGTATGGGAAGGCAGTAGTCGCTCTGGTGTGCATGAGGATAGAGAAAGCAATGGAATTAAAACAACCGGAGAGGGTGATAGCGAAAACGTGGACGATGAAGAGGAGCGCATAGAAGTCCCCTGGTGGGTTAAGAACTTCTGGGCAGCCTATGATGCCCTCGCCGAGTAAGTTGCTATTCTCGGTGTGGATGCCATTGTAATCTGAATATTCCAGCATCGTACCTCTCCGAGATGCGCTCACGCTGTCCATGTCAGTCCATCGGGCTATCATACGCCAGGGAACCTCGATAATCGACAAGCAAGACATCCGTACGATGCGCTCCCATCGTGTTGTTGTTCTCTCTCAGGGGCCCGATCTTACACTGTTTGCGCATCCCGGCGTACTCTCCCGTCTGGCACTCTGGTTAATCGATGCGCTGAGAGACAAGTTGCCAGGAACTAAGCTTGCCCGGGGAAAGAAGAGCTTGCCATTCGTACTGGCGTGTTTGAACGAGAGGAAAGAGACATATATTGTTGTAGGGATCATGGGCTCACTAGAATTGGGGGATGTAACAAAGAAGTAGGTGTTTCAAATACTCCGCTATGGATTTGATGGACTGAAGTCCACTGCTCAGCGAGTTTGGTCTGGCGTTTATTAACGCCAAAGAGCGTTGCAACGCCCGGTCATCTCACAACTCGTTCAATACCAGTGTCCTCGAAATTGATCAAGATGATCTGAAGGTGTTTCTGGAAGCATTGTGTGAAGTGGGCGAAGGATACTAATGTACAATCCACGTCGTACCAAAAGTTGTCCAACCCATGCACTACTCCCCAGAACTCCAGAAACTAAATCCATACCTATTAGGAGTGTAAGTGCGGAAGATAGTCGAATCGGTAGAGGGAACCCACCCTCCTTCAGAATGCCTGGAGAAATAATCATAGTCAATGTTGACTGAGAAGACAGAATCAGATTGGAGACAAGTTTCTCCAGATACACAATGATCTTACTGGCCATGGCCAAGACCAGCTATTCTCGTGATCACTTAACACTCAGCACCAAGTCGCGACCTCCGGACAGATTCAACTTACCGCCCTTTCATCAACGGTCAAGTTCCTCGCTACACTTGGCTTGTGTAATATTTGCTCGTTCTGCTCACTTGAGGTGTAGATTTGTTCGTCCGGTCCGCGGAAGGATACGGTATATTTCCCAGTGTCCGTGAATATCTGATCAAAAGTATCAATTCACACCAATTTGAAGAGCATCTCATCCGCCATCTTACCTCTCTCCCAAATCCCCTAAATCCTCTGTTGACCGTGGCGATGCCTTGGCCTTGGGCATCCCGTAGTACAAAATACCAGGCCCATAACCCCTCATCTATGCGAGCGAACTGGTTAAAGTGAGCTCCAGGTGCAGAGATCTCGGATTTAGGGTCCGAATCAAGAATCAGGACTCGCTGAGGAGCAGACCTAGAAATCGGTGACGAAAAGTGGAACGCAAGTTGGTCATGTCCGGTTGTCGAAATGACAAGTGATCGCATGCGGCATTCCAAGGTGGGCGAAAATCGGTGTCCAACCATCATCCCAGCCGTGAGCAAAAGGCATGGAAGTTGAACGTTGATCAACCAAATACAGAGTGGCATCATCCAATATCACGGAGGCAGTGATAAATAAACTAGCAGGACCATGAGTCATACATAATCCCGAAAAAGGGAACGACGTACAAAAGCCATACGTGGAGTCAAGCCCCGGGATAAAAAAACACGGCAATTTTGACCCAGAACAAGGTGAACGTCAAACAAGCAAAGAATCAGGTAAGATACACAGATCGAATGATTCGTTGTCAACGGAACGGTGGAGGCAAAAACAAACCGTCCAAATTGAAAAGTACCGTTCACCGAACCACGGCGAGCCGTATGAAACCTGTGTCAGAATCAGAAGGATGGTAAAATTAACAACACGTGAACCGATACACACAGGGATCAATCAATCCGGTCGACACATTCGTGGAAGGGACGGAACCAACGTCAAGGATATGGAAGGGTACAGGCCATCCAGGATCGTGATGAATGCATGAATGGGGAAAGATAGGCGAGATGCCGTTTCCATTGCATAGGATCACATGATGAACATAGGAATCGTGGTCCGTGGAGGTAGCGGGGGATATGGAGTCGCCGCAAGATTTCATGAGGACAAGATCACGACAGGAAATCAAGCAAATAGGAAATGCGTTGCCATGATGAAGGTAGAAAATTTCAACCGGATGCCGTTGGTCGCATTTTTTGTTGTTCGGACAATGAAACAGATAACGACTCCCGATCAGTCGGCCTTCCAGATTATTGCCGAGAGGCGACAAGAAGCACATACCGCAGGAATAAATCATACCTCCTCCTCCACAGGTGCCACTCCTGCTGCACCTCTGCGAATGTATCCAGAACGAGCTCCCCATCCGAAGCGGAAGTAAGGTAATCTCTTGGTCGCTGAACGAACATACGAGAGTTTATCCAAGAAAATGGGCGGCGAATCTGGAAGCAATTTGTAGACTAATATCGCGTACTGAGTCACTGGCACGCACCCAAAGAATCGGTGAACCTTCAGTATCCATGATTAATGCTCGGAATGACCTGTGCGTCCTGAACAACTGTCTTGCGAACATCGAAAACAAACCACGCGGTTCTTCGACAATGTATCCGAGTGCTTCTCCAGCCATGTTCGCTTTACAAAAGTTCAGTGAGCTACTGGAAATTTCCTAGTAGAAGCCCGAACGCACTCATGACATATCGGTTCGACTGCTCAAAGCCCATGAATATATTCAGCATTTCGAGTTGTCTGGTCAAAGGTGAGATTAAGCAGGACAAACTTGCAATCTTTGCTACCTCGTAATGACAAGTTCATCGTTATTCAATAGTAGACGCTTCAAGTCAACCTCGGGATCAGCGGTCGAGCGTGTATTAAGACTCCAAGGGTGTGATTGGTCGGCAGAGGGTTTCTCCTCGTGGTCCGACGAGGTCCACGGACGGTCCTCTGGAGGAAGGCTCGGCTGAGACCTGCGCGATATGTTACCTCGAGAACTTCTTCCGAAACCAGTGGTACGGATCGGAAAACGGGAGAGGGCGTATGTCCGACATTGCTGAGCCAGTTTAGGTGGGTTTTTTGGCAGTAGACGGTACCCAATAATGAACGCAGCCATTATTTTGCTGCTCATATAACTGAGTCAAGAATTAAGTGGTGTCACCAAGCTGCTGAAACGTAACAATGTACCTAGTGGTTGAGCTGCAGGATGTAGTAGTACTTCAATTTGAATACTTTTCAATAAATATTCCCGCGGTCATGTCTTGATCAGTGCCACACGGATATTCGCGACTCGACCCGCTTTCAGTACGCTTAGCAGCTTCGAGTCCTTCAACGGAACCGTGTATAGTTTGAACGTTTGACCAACTAGCCTCTGCTCCTTCGTGGCGCTGGTGACAATGTATCAGCGAGCAGTCGTCCTTCGCGTTCCAAGGCACACTCGGTCCGCCGCTACAGCAACAAAAATACAGGTGAGCTTCAATGAGTGCACCAACTCGTACGTGAAAGCTCACGGATGAACACAAGCCTGCTCGGAAGCAAATTCCTTGGTCAGAAGCAGATTCAGCTCCTAAGCTTGGTGCTTCTCGCCACATTCCCCCTCGCTTTACTTCTGGACAGCGGCCGGTAGAACCCGCCGAACACGGTCGCTTACGCGCCAGCACTTCCACTCTGGAACCTCAGTCAGATCCTCGTGTTACATCGCGTCGGCCTCCGCTCCAGTTCAACGAAAGTACCTCCTTTCGCCCCTCTTCAACTGAGTCTAGTCCACTGTCGCGCCTGTCTAAATTAAAAATTAAAGAACGTGGTTCTCTTCGCTCTGGTCATGCTGTCGCGAGAGCGAACAATGGCAGCACCATGGAGATAGTTCGCGGGCGTGGAAAGCAAAAGGAAAGAGACAACGGTAGGGGATCCCAGTCCAAGGAGGTGTCAACGGACCTTTACATTCCATCGACCGTTTCGGTTGGGCAATTAGCCAAGCTATTGAATGTCCGATTGCGTATGGTCAACCTTTTTTTCCCCGGTACACAATGTCTGACGTTGTCTTGTTCAAAGGTACACTTCAACGCAAAATGGAGCAAGCAGGAATGTACGAACAGTCTTCCTACGACCATGGTTAGTGATCATCATCTCATCACCAAAGAAGCTTAATCATCTCTTATCTCAACAGTTCTAACCTCTGACTATGCTGCTTTACTCGTGCAGGAATTTGGTCGTAACCCGGTAATTAACGATGAAGCCGCTTTTGATATATACCCTCCGTAGGCATTATTTTGATATTCTAAATCCCTGTCTTCTTTGAATGCTTCATTAACATCAGCATTTTTCGGTAGGCCCCCGCTGGAGGACCCATGCCATCTGACAACTCGTCCACCTATCGTGGCCATTATGGGTCATGTCGATCATGGAAAAACCACTCTTCTCGACAATCTACGTTCATCTTCTGTTGCTGCTTCTGAAGCAGGCGGTATTACGCAGCACATTGGTGCCTTCTGCGTTCCATTGAACATTAGTGGTGACTCCTCGCCATCGTCAGAGGTGGATGAGCGTCTAATCACGTTTCTGGACACTCCCGGGCACGCTGCCTTCTCTTCTATGCGCGCTCGCGGGACTTCGGTCACTGATATTGTTGTTCTGGTTGTGGCTGCCGATGATGGTGTCATGCCGCAAACGCTGGAAGTTATCGAACTTGTCAAACGTGAGAGGGAAGGAGGCAACATTGGGGTGGTTGTTGCAATTAATAAAGTTGACAAGCCTGAAGCCGATGTCGTATGTCACCACCACCCTCACACTACTTCATTCTATCTCTTTTTCGCGAACTACGTATTTTTATACTCACTTCTTTCACTATGCACTTGAACAGGAAAAAACCAAGTATGCACTGCTTTCCGCTGGTCTTCCCCTAGAAGAGGCCGGTGGGGATGTCCCCTGTGTTACTGTATCAGGACTCACAGGATCTGGACTGCCCGAGCTGGTTGAAACCATCGCCCTAGTGGCTGATATGATGGACCTCCGTGTGGAACGGGATTGCTCGCCCGTGGGGTACATCCTTGAGTCCAGAATGCTCAAAGGCTTCGGGTGAGTTTCCACTATCTAGCTCAATCTTCGTCACAGTTACCGACTCACATGTGTAGCCCTGTTGCGACAGTTCTAATGGCTCGCGGCACACTTTCACCGGGGATACCCCTTCTAGCGGGGACTTCCTCGTGTTCTACTCGCCGCCTGCTTTCCTCTTCGTTGCAACCCATCACCTGTGCCGTTCCTGGTACGCCTGTCCTTATCACAGGTTGGAAGTCGCTTCCTGCTGCTGGAGAAGAGGTTCTATCGGGTAGTGACACCGATATAAAGAAAGCATGTGCCAATCGTGAACGTAAACGAGCCATTGAGAGCGCTCTGGGAGATGTCGAGGCGATAAACGCCACGAGACAGGCATACAAAGAGAGGGAAGGGAGAGAGAATTCGCACACGGTGAAGAGGAGTAACCATATACGAACCCCAGTGGCAGAAGGCGGCTCTGCTCAGCCGGAGGTTAAGAAGTACCTTCGAATGGTCGTCAAAGGGGATGTCAGTGGGAGCGTCGAGGCTCTAACTGGTGCTGTCAGGGACATTGGGAATCACTTAGCGGGAGTCAAAATTGTTTCCACCGGTGTGGGGGATGTATCTGATTCTGATGTTATGATGGCCAAGGCCGCTGATGGTAAGTCTATACCTACCTGCATTTTCTGAGCGCATTGTTGAATTCCCTGTTAGCAATGATAGTTGCATTTTCTGTTGGCGTGCCACGGGCCGTCCGAGCTTCCACCTCCCAGAACCACGTCCCGATTTATACATCTGACATTATATACCGCGTCATCGACGACATCCGGGATCGCGTAATTTCTCTCCTGCCATGTACTATTGACATCAAAGTCACCGGCGAAGCGACAGTACTCCAGCTATTCGAGATACAAATCAAGGGAAATCACAAGAAGATCGCCGGGTGTAGGGTTACCCATGGAATCCTGCAACGGTCGAGCTCAGTCAGGGTATTAAGAGACGATAAAGTTATATATGAGGGTAAGTGGCACTTACATCATGGATGGACAGATATGTGACTTGTTGCCAGGTTCGATAGATGCATTGAAGCACCTAAAGAAGGATGTGACGGAGGTCAGAAAAGGGTTGGAATGTGGTGTTAATCTACAGGGCTTTGATAGTCTCCAAGAAGGTGACGTTATCCAAATGTTCCAGAAAGTAGAGATACCGGGCGAGCTGTGATTATCACATAGAGCTAACAGGTCATAATTGTTTTCTTTGCTGTATGCGCATCACAGTGAAGTATTGCAGTATCCATGGTAGTTTCTTCAAGATGCTTGGTTTCTATTCTGCTCGTCAACAACGATTTCCTTTCCGCCGATCGTGCCAGTTCTACCCCCAACCCCAAATGTCAAACTAATGTTTCCGAGATCACGCGTCGTCTTCTCCAGAACAGTCCAACTTCGGGTATCCGATTTCTTTAAGATGACCTCTACCTTGGTCCCGAAAAATTTGTACGAAGACCTTCCCGGTTCGACTGGTCCAAAGAGCTGAATAGTCCGCTTGAACCGTTTCTGGGCAGGAAGATGTAGATCGAAATGGACCTGTGTGTTCCTGTGAGTAAACGGTTGACAACCATCCGCGTTGCAGCGCAAACCTGTGTCTCTTCAACCGTGACCTTGCTTTTGTCTTTATCAGCCTGCTTAGCGAATACAGACACATGCACCTCGTTCGGTGTCTGGTAATGATCTACACGGCACTCTGTGAATTGTTCAACCTGATGATCCGAAACAGATCCGAAACGGGTCAGTGGTGATGACGACGTAATAAAGGTGGTGCTGCGCACCGAGTCAGCGGACACGCCCTGCTTCGGAACAAAAACATGGCGGCCTTTCTTACATCCTTCGATTTTAAGGAATTCTTCAAATTCCAGGACTCGCCGTTTACAGCACAGGTAACCCTGAGCATCGCATGAGAATCGTCAAAAATATGGACGGACGTATGGCGAGGAATGGTGTGCGAACGACGTAATTTGCAGGGTCACATACCTTGCTCCCCTCGCGGAAAATGGGCTGCAAAATGAATTGATCCGGTTAATAGTGAAGGAGGTATTAGTGAAGGTGACAAAGAACTCAAGACGTACTGGCGCTGGATGGTAGGCGCAGATCGTGCCCTCGCCATTTCCGACGCGGTTCTCCGCATCGCTCAAGAATGCAACGGCACAGCCTTTATGTCTGCATTGTGTCCCCGGTGCGACCGCCATACATAAGTCATCCTCCTCTTCGAGGTAAGAAGGAGGAGCGGACTCCGTCGGTCGAGTGGTGGAAACCGGCAGTGAGGAGTGTAATGTATGTGATGATTGAACTGTCTGCACTGCTGCCAGTGAATAGACTTCTTTCCCATCTTTCGATTCCGACATGGTGAGAATCTCAGCGGTTGCTGGCTTCGGTACCAGAGGAACATCTTGTGGTGCTGCCTCTGTATGCGCGCCAGCCTCACACCCCTTTCCAGCGTGATCAATCGTGACCGTTAGCGGTGAACGTGCTTCGCCACGCAATAAGCATGCATACAGGTATAGCCATGAATTCATCGAAGTCCAGAACCGGTTTGTTAACACTTGAGCAGCATGACCATGATTTAAGCCCCTCGTGGAAGACCTGATATTGAGACAACTTAGACCGACCGATCGAACAAGATCATTTACAACAGAAACTCACCGGTGCTCCAGGGTGGTAATGACAGCTGGTCTCCGTGTTCTCTGCTGATAAAAACTCCTGACCGCACCCTTTTCGTGTACAACGCAGCATGTTGGCGAACTGACCGCAGAATAACAAGATTACAGTGTTACGAACGCCAACTTCAATTCTTGCGCGAGATACAATCAAGTTGCCACTTGAATGCTGCCAAAGATGAAACTACTTACGTAATCACTCTTACCTAGAATGTTCTGGGAAGTTTGTGTGTCTGGTAGTACTACTACTGGTAGGTTTCGATTGCTTGCAATGAGCTTGCACACGGCGTACTTAGTCTGAAAGGAATCTACACTGTCGGACTCAAGTGATCGCCCTCATGACCGTTTCTGTTTTACTCTGTTGATGCGCAAAGATACCGTTCCGAGTTGCACACGCCGCATGATTCTCTCTGAGGTTTGAAGCGCAGAATGCATTCACCATCTCCTACAGGTTAGTGGCCCCCGCCCGAAAAAAATGATGATAATCCGATGTTCGCAAGGAGCGTTACCAATAGTGAAACATCTGCATCAACACCGGCCAAAAGTCGATCTTGTGGAAGGATGGCAGCTCACATGCATAAGTCACGCAACTCTACAGCCCGCTTGAAGCAGTATGCAGTAGTGGATTCATGTGAACTGGTCCCTGTCCAGGGCGAAAGAAATTGATACCCGGTGTCAAAACAACGGCAGCTAGGGATGGCCTGCAGGCGTGTTGTGGACGTGTTGCAAGGGGAAAGGAGGTGTTCTCGCATTCGAGATTGAATTAAAGAGTCTCAGACTCAGGGGTGTCGGTGAACGGTGAACGGTGAACGGTGGATTATTGATTGTGTGGATCAGAAACGTTTCAAGAATCAACACCATCGAGTACTATGAAGTAAACCATCTGTACTTGCTAAGTCATATATGCATAGTCCTAGCCATGCCGCGGCGAGTGGATCCGCCAAGACGTATCACGATGATCGCAACGAGACTAATTCCACCTAGTATCACCTACTAACGCCGTGGCATCAGTCTAGTCAAAGGTTCCTTCTCCCAATTGGCTCAGGATTTCGGGGGATCAGAAGAAAAAATGGGAAGCGCTGCATTCGTCGCTGATGGACACGAGGTTCCAACATTAATATTCTCGCTCGCTTCCTCGTGCCAATCTGTAACATTGTCCTGACTATACACATATTTCTCTCACGATGCACTTGTGCATTTTTGCGGCGATATTGGACTGTCCAAATGGGAACAGTCCATACTGCTAGTATGCGTTACGGGACATCATTAGTAGTGTACCGTAGTTATCTACGCGCGACTCGCGAGCCCTATTTTTGGCCGCATAACGTTCCATTCCTCTGTTAAGACCGAGGTCTTAACGTTGAAACGTTGACCGCCTTCCTCACGAAATCTACAATACCGCTGGGTGCCGCTTCATGGAAATATTCGTGCCCAGGATGTTGATTATGCAGGCGTCCCTGGTAGTTTCATGTTGATGCATCAGTTAACATATCTCCCCTGTGGCCTGCCAAGTTCAAATTAGAAAACATGTTTACAGTACTTGAGATTCTGTGACCTCTCGGCGGTGTCACTGTGATCTGGTTTTGCCGCATGGTACTTCAAGTTATTCTTCAAATCTGTTGCGACCTGGCAAGAGTACTGAGTACTGAAATGTGACCCTGACGAAGCACCACGACACTGCCGCAATTGCTAGCTTAGGCTGCCGAAGTGAAACGAGGCAAACCTAACTAGCTTCAATGATTTATGCTTTCAATGACTTTAGTAGGCGGTGCCAGGCTCGGATGAACGGAGGCAATCTTCCACGCGAACAAGTCCCGCGTCTTCTTGTCAGCCGATGAAGTAAAATACAGGCTCGATCCAACTTTGAAACACATTATGGCGATCAAGATAACGAATGGTACAACCGGATCTTTCTCGGGTGGCCGGAAGTTGGAACTGGCCTATGATCGGGAACAGGAACGGGGATTTCTGCCGGCAATCATGGAATATTATATTGGGACCCCCGGGTCGGCGATTCGAGCGCCACAAGGATGAGATGAACAGCCACGGGGAAGAGTCTCGACTGGTTTGAGAGGAAGATACGTACATATGCAGCGGGTGTGTTATTGTCATAAACAGGATACCACACGGAGCATGTGCCACGGGGATTATGGCGTGGTTCGGAGCAGGCTCGATTGATTGCAGAGTCGTCGTGGAGCATTCACGTTGTAGGTTCGAAGCTCGCTGCAAACGCACAACAAGCGAGCTATTTAATTTAGCGGAGCTAACTAGAATAGTAAAACATAGCGATCACACGGTTCCACATCGAAACGTCGAAAACTTGTATGTAGTTAGGATTGGTTAGGGATATCATTTCCAAATCCGCCTTTTAATCTAAACCTTGACCACATGACTCCCAGATGAGAAAACCCACGCCCCACGGACCAACACGTCCAAGTGTCCGAAGAGCGGAAGAGATCCGCCGAAGAGCGACGTTGGATCGCAACTCGTGACGATCCGAGAAACCTGCCGAGTGTTCACGAAAGAATGAAGCTATGCCATCTGCCTCAAGTTTTCGCATCAAGACAGAAAGCACTGGTTGTCGGCCGCTTGGATGCGACTTCTGCAGGGAAACAGCTTGGCGCGCCACATCCCATGGCTGGCAGAGCTTCTCATATGCTAAACCTGCCATTATGCCGCCGCACACTAATGTGAAAGCATGGGTAAATCGTGGCAAATGAGAGCTGTGGAATGTCTCGTTTCCCGGCTGCAGCTTTCGAAGCGTAGATTGTGTTGCGAGTTTCACTTCACGTGCCACTTTGCGGGTGATCTCGAAAACGCTGAAGAAAGCAGCAAAGCCTGAAAATTGGACAGATAAAATGTCTTGACCAGTGATATGAGATTTGCTTACCGCATACATCCTTCCCACAACCCCACCCCCATCCAGCCCATCCACGACCAGTCATTTCGGTGAGATCTTTCATCCAGAGTCTGAGTTGTCTGATATCTCGGACTTGCTGAGATCTACTCGTGATGATCGGCTGTGTTCTGCGGAAAACCTCCTTCCATGCATGGGACCATCCTTTCCCAGTGCCACCTTCGATGATAAGTCTCATATTTTCTACAGGCGCAGCGACTAAGGCTTGCATACCACCCGCAGCAGCGCCTGACAATGCAACCGCGAACATGGAATGAATCCCTAGGCAAGATTGTAGATAACTGGAGCAGCCAGAGTACGTGGTCCAAAGCACTGTACCCAGCACTGCATTTGCGAGCATTGGAGGAACAAAGTGCTTAGGAATCACCATAAACTATAACGATATAAGCCTTGACTCGGAAGCATCCAAGAAGAGTGCAGCCACTACACCTTGACTCTTCACAAGGGAGACGATGTACTGGGGGCTGAGGGCGATGCCATGTCTATTAGCATGTCCCCGAAGCGAGTGCCAACCGCTCACTGGGTTTGCGGACGATCAGCACAAGCGAATCTTCATGGTATATGGCTTGCCTTTGGACGGCCTAAACAGCCTTACTGGACGAGAGAAATACAAGGCGATAGCCCGCGTGGTCGTCCGAGCTAATGCAGTATAGATGGGACTGCCCTGCTGATCCGGACTCAAAGGCAGAATGGCGACCTCATCGCGGACAGTCATGAAGCGTGATGTTGACGGTCGGTCCGCCTGGATTGTTGAGCTTCGGGATGAGGTGTTGGAGAAGGAGCAAGACGTGGAATTGTGCCACGTGCGGCTCCAAGTTGTCCACAATTGTGTGGGCGGAAGAACTTACCTGGGAACATTTGTATTTGTATCAATTCCACAATCAAGCGCAGTGACTTGCACTTGGTAACATCCTACTTATGAGGCTTTTCCGAGACATTTCGAGACATCTCTCCCTGTCCGTTCTCCCTGCGAGGACTAGGCATATTACATTCGGAACCGCCAACAACGTGCTACCAGAGGGCTTTACTTTTTTGCCTATGTTCTTCGACGACCAAGAACAGCGACTATTGTTGACTATGGCCCTAAGTCAACTCGACGCAATCGAGAGCGTACGTGTCCGCAGACTCCAGAATGACTATCGTTCTAGGAATCCAGTCTCGGACACCATTCCCGTGGAGGGTAAGTTCTTGCCAGACCCTTACTATACATTCCACGAGGTGAGCACATAGTCTGCGACCCTTGTGCCTTCAGCTGCTCATTCCTCAAGGGTCATTATGATAATGTTATCCGGAATTACCGTGAAATGAGCCTCTCTTCCTGGCCAGATTCTCAAGTTCCCAGTCTGACTCCACTGTTAAACCGCTTGCGAGCATTCTACCCTTCGAAAAACACACAAACCCATCTTTTACACCTAGCATCATCTGGGGAAATTCTTCCTCACGTTGATAATGTTTCTGCAAGTGGCAAGTGGATATTGGGCGTGAGTCTGGGGGCGACAAGGATTTTGAGGATGGAATCCCCCGACTCTACAGAATCAGAGAGCTTTGATATAGCGCTTCCGTCTGGCAGCGTCTATCTACAGAGGTAGTGTCGTCCATTCATGTTGAATCCCTGGTTCGAGATGAGTACCACAGGGACAATGTCCGCTACCATTGGAAACATGCAATTCTACCCTCGACAGACGGGCAGATAGCCGAGCGTGGGCAACGTCTCAGTATCATGATCAGGGTGTGTGCGCATTTCCCCTTGGGTCGCCTCTTCTTAGTTCCAGGTAGGATCACAGGGAGGATTGACGCAGGGAAAGTCGAAGTCACCGTGCAAAAACGCAAGCCACACTAGATACATGCCAGTAAATGAAACTTCGCGCAAAGGGATGCCTCAGCTCCGTATCTCTACACTGATTGCAGCCTTCGTGGCGATAGCGTTCGAAGATCATGTAACTTAACAGCAGTGTATACAATACGACATGCATGGAATGCGTGACCTGGGGTTCGGTTTGAAGTATGTTACCCGATTTTGCTGGGTCACACCGAACATGAAACAACCGCATTTTATTTTATTTTATTTTGCTTCCGTTTTTTTCAGCGACGTTCGATCTATTTACCAGCTGCTCGCATACACAAGAGCGCGGATATAATGTGACGAGAACGAGATTCATGTATGTATATCCGCGAACAAACGGGGTGCTTTTGAATTAGTCATGCAGGAAGCAACCCCAGTGAGGCGAATAATGTTGGAGTTCTTCGACCTCCGGGGTACCAGCCCCTCGAGAATCGGGGGATTACACACAGGCCTCGTGATCAGACGGGCAACTTCATCCTCAGCAGGTGCTGTCCGTGATCAACCAAGGATATTAGTCCCGATCTCACATGCCTACTCGACGGTCTAGAACTCAACTTGAATGTCAAATTCTCGCTTGAACTCATCGCCCCAGTTTTGTCTGGTCGACCAGGGAGGGATTACCAAGCGACTGCCTATACTTGCGGGTCTGCAGGGCAGAACAACAAAACGTGCAGGGGCTCCGGATTTATGTACGACTCCCAGAACCCTGGTAACTGGCACCATGCGTTTTGGAGACACGTCATAACAAAATTATCCCTTCGATACGGTTTTTTAGAGTCGAATCCAGGTGAGCTGAGTGCGAAACACGACATGTTGCGTAGTAGAAATAGTCCGCGGCTACAGGCGAATAAATAACTATGTGGGAGATGGAAAGTAGATCGATACACTGTGTGGATGCGAAGTCGATGCAATGGCTCTAGCGAGATGAGATCTATGATGCAGATGAAGTGTATGCGGAATAACAACTCGTCTTAGTTTACTTTTGAGACGCTGGACACACTGGAATTTCGCTGGGTCAGTATGTGTTCAGGTGATAAATTCAGACTGCTTACGGCAGACTCCGATTACCTTCACCCCCGTCCACCGCTATAACGACGATTTGTGTCCCCTACGAAATGTTAGATACAGGTATAGCGCATTTCGAGAGAATATTACATCAGTGAGGCGGCTTGTGGAATTCACGGTTCCATATTTGATGTCACCGGCGGCAGTCCAGAAGAAAACTCTTGTGCCATTCTGAGTGCTGCGTCAACGGCTTTCTGAGGAATAAGTGGCAATGGCGACTTACGGGGTGCGCGTTCATAGCCAAAATAGTAGGTAGGGAACGGCAAGTTCTGCAGGTCGTTGGGTGTCATTGGCCGTTGGGCTGCACTCTCTTTATAAACCTCCCCACCCAGTGTTGGGTAGATCTGCCTCGATCTCGAGGTCACATCGGCGATAGGGCCTACTAGACGGGGGTGCCTAATTTGCTCTTGGAATCGGGAAGGCCCTAGCTGTTTGGTGAAAATCCAAGAATTTCGCTTATTGGTCCGAGAACAGCTGTAACGACACATTACTAGCCAGCAAGGAAATGGGATATTAGCCGAACTCGATTAATTCGCGGACGACGGTCGTCGCGCGACTGAGTGCTTGTTTGAGATGGGCCTGGTAAATGAAATGTAACAATGACTAGCTGTGAGTTATGAAATGTATGAACTCGTGAAGGTCGAGACAGGACGGCATCACGGAGGGACGTAATAGTGCTCGAGGTCCCCAAAGACTCTAGCACCCATAAACCCACCCCGCTATTTGAGGCGTGACTGAGTGATCCTGGACGACGCGTGGTAGACATATGCATCTACGCACACGTTGCCATCCTTCATCGACAGCCAGCCGGACCTGATCCTCGGCCCAGCCCGCACTGGTGAGATTCCGAATCTGAGCGGAGCTGTCTAACTTATGAACGGACCTCAGAGCTGTCGGTGGATCTCGAAGGTGAGCCTCGATCATGTACATACGTGTGCAGCTTTCCGAAGAAAACGCGTCGCAGACGGAATCAAATGATTCAAGGGGCGGAGCGGGAAAATAAATAAGAATAAAATAAAAACAGTATTATTTACATAAATAAACAGTTGTGAAAATTCCGTGGTATTCGCGTCTGTCCATCGGGCATTGCATGGCCCCATTGCAACGTTGTCGAGAACCTTCATTTAACGCCGACACCACTGTGACACAGAATGTCGGTCATCCTGGTAACGGGCTCGTACGACCATGAAATCAGATTTTGGGAAGCGTGGAGTGGAATTTGCTCCCGCACCATCGCAAGGTCGGGAGAATCTGGTGTGAGCATAGTCTTTTCAATCACGCTCTGGCATTTGCAAATCTAAGTCATTCGTGGGTTCGTCACTAGCAAGTAAATCGTCTCGCTATCTCTCCTGAGTAACCCAGCTCCTTCATTCTTTTGGAGGGTCTCGTTCACATCCCGGCTCTTAGCAAGCGACTGTTGGCTGCGGCGATCCACAAGAAAGTGTACATTTATGAAATCGCAAGCACCTCATCCACGCCGGTCGGTCCTCCCCATTCCTCATTTCCGTAGTCCACCCATTGAAGCATGCAAATCGGTAGCTGACCTGTCTGGATGCTCACACCATGAATGTCACCTCCGTTTCTTTCCACAGTGAAGGGAAATGGCTGGTAACTGGCAGCGAAGATGGAACTATTAGGATATGGGACCTGAGGTACTTTTTCGATCCCTTGTTTCTAAGTGATGTTTTTCTTCATCGTTCACCCCAGGAGTGCACAAGTGCACCGCACTTATGATAATGGCGCTCCAGGTAGCCCCATCTTGTCAAAGTTTGTCATTACAAGGTGCTAACAACACGTGCTTAGTCAACGATGTTTGTGTTCATCCTAATCAAGGAGAGCTCATCTCCTGCGATCAAGCCGGATGTATCAAACAGTGGGATCTATCTGAAAATCTTTGCTCGCATGAACTGGTGCGCCACTTCCATCTCTATCTCGTTGATTTTTGGTGCACAATTTCAAGACCCCAGCCGGTGATGTCCCTATCAGGTCGGTCAGTCTGGCCTCGGATGGATCGTGTCTGGTCGCTGGGAATAATAAGGCATGGGGAAAACATTCGTGCCGAGGTAGTGCTCATCATTCCGTAATCAGGGCAAATGTTATGTCTGGAAGATTAATGAAGAGAAATCTGAAATGCCAAGATATCAGGCCGTAACGAAATTCAGTGCTCATAAAAAGTACATCACCCGCGTTCTACTTAGTCCTGACGTTAGGTAAGTTTATTTATCTTGCTTCTTTTCAAGTATACATATGGGCCCATGGGGATACATTAGGTATCTCGCCACATGTTCTGCGGACACTACGGTGAAGATATGGTCCATATCTCAGAATTATGAATTGAAGCAAGAGAAGGTACTGCAAGGGCATCAACGATGGGTGTGGGACTGTGCTTTTAGTGCGGACTCTGCGTATTTGGTGACAGGTGAGAAATTGTTATCTCACTTGATTATCAGATCTTGGATCTTATTCGTTAATAGCGTCCTCGGATCACACCGCTCGACTCTGGGAGATGGCTTCCGGTGAAACCGTCCGACAGTATAATGGGCATCACAAAGGTGAGCCGAACCTCTCTTTCTGAATGGTTCTTCATCAAGAAATTTTATCTAGCTGCGGTATGTTGCGCATTGCACGACGGAGCAGGCTGATTTCATATCATGGCGTATGAATGTCCCCCTGCCCTGAAGGGCCATCTAGTGATCAAGTAAATGGGTGTTCGAACACGAATGAATAATCTCGGCAGTTGCCTTTGAAACTTGCTTGCAATGTGCAACACTTCGGGCTAGTCCGAAGGTTGTTCGGTTTATGCTTGGAACAATTTATGATATTTCTATCGACTCATTCACCAGTTTCGCGAAATCAAGGGACCATCACGCCAATCTACATGAGTTCTAGTCGGAAAACTTGTATGCAGCTTGTATGAGTCTCATAGTTGGAACGAGTCAGCTAAGTAAGTCAACAGAAGGTCTGCTTCATTGAGCATGATTTCCGGCAACTCGTCAGAAGAAGAATCTGCTCAAGAGACTTAATCTATCATCGACTTCCTCGGCGCTATATTCACACGTTTCGAGTAAGGTAACTGCTCTGAAAAGTTTGGTAAATTTGCCGGTGGAAGTAGAAAGTAGATATGTAACTGCACGTCTTTAAGTGTCCCAGCCCTGCCAGTGGAGATTCTGATCCTGACAAACTCCGCGTAGCATGCTTGAGTCATTTCCACGAGGCCCCTTTCTAAGAATCTCCGTGTTTGGATGCCTAGGTTTGAAGGTTGTTCGTCTTCATTCAAGTATCGATACCGTTGGAATGACGAACTGGCTAAAGCATTGGCAACTCTGCCTCGTGTTTAACCGTCAAGTACGTACTCGTTTTGAACGAGCAACTTCTCTTGTGACCCAAGTGCCTCTCTCCCTGCAGGGCCAAATCTTTATCTCCCGGGTGAGGTTGCGAGTATTGTGCCAGTGACTCAGGCTGCGTACAGGGTACGAAGACAATTATGTGAAAGGACTCGAGGTGGCGATTTGCTGATCTAGGTCTGGTGTACGAACGACAAGCCTGGACAGCTACGGACAATCTTCCATTTTCATTTGCAATTGGCTTCTTGGAGATTTGGTCGGCTATCCGCGGCGCGGTGTTGCTGCATACCGTGGTAGCAGTTTGAAGTGCTTCGTGAACCCGTTTATGCCGCTCCCTCGTCTGAAACCCGTTTGTTGTAGTCTATCTTATCTCCATTCGAATCGCCTTGGGCGGTGACGCGCATACTTGCTGTACATACTACGAAACGCAACGCTGGTACGTCACACAGGTACCTGGACCTGCCACTGAGGGTGACACTCTGGCAGCTTGGCATGAGACACGCCCTTTTGAAAAAATCTGCCACTGCAGCGGTAGTAACGGAGCGGCAGGAATTTGAGCGTTGGAGAGGGCGGCAGCATACCCTACACATGATTCATACAACTGTGACAGTAGTGCGTATATCACACGCGCAGGGCTATCTCAAGTCATGGCAGGCTGGGGCCGTGTGAGACAACATATTGTATGACGTTTTCCGGTTCCGAGGGCCAAGACTCGTTCTGACCTCGAGCGTCGTGTGTTCGACACAGAAAACGATCCCCGTCAGAGGCAGGTGCCGTTCCCGTGGGTACCTCGCCTCCACTGCAAGGCCGATGTCTTCTCTTGCGTTGCCGCATGTGGAGTATACCGGGAAAGGCTACCTCGAGGGGCATGGACTAAGTTAGTAACGACCCTTGCGATACACGTAATTTCCGCCCAGAAGATGTTTTCAGGGCTGATGCAGTGGATGCTACTAGAGTTTTTTCTTTCTTTCTTTCTTTCTTTCTTTTTGAGCAGGCCTCAGAAGGGCTCGCAGGTGGTACTGTATCTGGCGCCGATGTGGCTGTTGCGACGTCGTTCCGTATGATGTCTGCACCAATAGTAGTTTCAAGCCACTTTGCCGAGCCAAGTCTTGATCCGGTGGGTACCATTACATAAGTGTGGGCGGAGTCCGGCGGGATTGACGGAGGCCCGCCAGGGGTACTCGGCCGGGACTTGTCTTTCTGATCCCGGTTTATCAGCTTCTTCGCTGGAAGTTTGTTTTCCTCCGCCTTCCAGTCCAGTTCTTTTGTCTATGGCATACCCCGACGTCTCGCACCAGCTCCCTCTGGTTTCGGAGGTGTCTTCCCTAACAGATAGCGGTTTTCATGCTGTCCAACGCAACCCCGATTCTTGGGATCAATCTCTCCCTGCCGATCAAGGTCTTTATCTCGCAGAGTACGAGAAAGACGCTTGTGGGGTAGGCTTCATCTGTCACATCAAAGGAGAACAGAGCCACAAAATCGTCTCAGATGCTCGTCAACTACTTTGTGCTATGACTCATCGTGGTGCTACTGGCGCCGACAGCCGCGACGGCGACGGCGCTGGGATCATGACCAGTATTCCTCACCTCTTCTTCAAGCGAGAGGCAGAGAGAGAGATCGGCTGCGTGCTGCCTGAGTCAGGCGAGTATGCTGTCGGCAACGTTTTCTTCAAGGCCAACGATCCCATCCAACTTCAAAACTTCCAAATGATCTTTTCCAATATCGCCAGCGGTCTCGGTCTTCGTGTGCTTGGGTGGCGCGAAGTCCCCACAGACGGCACTATCCTTGGTCCTGCTGCCAGCAGCAAGGAGCCTGCGATTTACCAACCTTTTGTTGTTCTGCGCGACCACTACGGTGACAGCATCACATGCCAGGCTGGTCCTTTTGATGCCAAACTGTTTGAACGACAACTTTACGTATTGCGCAAGCATGCCACTCATACTATGTTTGTCCTTTCTCATTCATTCGGAGTAATGAACGTCGCTCAACAACATTTCGACTTCCTTGTATATAAAGTACGCTTGCCAAGGGTTTCTATGTCTGTTCGCTCTCCTCCAAGAATATCGTATATAAGGGGCAGCTTTCGCCTCCCCAAGTATACAACTACTATCATGATCTCAATCACGTTCTGTATCGTTCCCACTTTACTTTGGTGCATTCCCGATTTTCTACAAATACTTTCCCCTCGTGGGATCGTGCCCAGCCAATGAGGTGGGCTGCTCACAATGGTTAGTAGTATATGCCATACTTGAGCACGAGGTAAGACCTGATACCCCGATTTAGGCGAGATCAACACCATTCGTGGCAACAAAAACTGGATGAGGGCTCGTGAAGGTGTGCTTTCTTCAACCAGCTTCGGTGATCAGCTCGACCTTCTTTATCCCATCATCGAAACTGGGGGATCTGATTCCGCTGCATTCGACAACGTACTCGAGCTACTGGTCGTGAATGGGGTGGTCACGTTGCCAGAAGCCATCATGATGCTTATTCCCGAGGCCTGGCAAGGGAACGAGGACATGGAACCTGGAAAGCGGGCCTTCTACAACTGGGCTGCTTGCCTTCAAGAACCTTGGGACGGTCCTGCCCTATTTACCTTCAGTGACGGCCGTTATTGCGGTGCTAATCTTGATCGTAATGGTCTGCGGCCGTGCCGGTTTGTCGTCAGCAACGAGGACATCATGGTGTGCGCTTCTGAAGTGGGTGCGCTGTTTATTCCCCCGGAGAAGGTTGTCCAGAAAGGTCGTCTCAAGCCTGGTCGTATGCTTCTCGTCGATACGCTCGAAGGAAGGATCGTAGACGATAAGGAGCGCAAACGGAAGACAGCTTCCAAGCAAGACTTTGCTTCATGGGTTGAAGCCCACATTCTACATATCCCGAACATCATCAAGCGCGTAATCCGCAGCCATGTCTCGATCGATCCCGTCATCGATGACGCGCCGCTTAGCAGCGACCCTAAACTCCTCGCATTTGGTTACACAGTTGAACAGCTCAATCTTCTCATGCTTCCGATGGTGGACAGTGGCAAGGAAGCATTGGGCTCCATGGGGAACGACGCACCCATAGCCGCAATGGCTACACAACCTCGCATCATCTATGACTATTTCCGTCAGCTCTTCGCCCAGGTCACCAACCCTCCCATAGATCCAATACGAGAGAATATTGTCATGTCACTCGAAGCATATGTCGGCCCCGAGGGCAATCTTTTGGAGATGAAACCCCAACAGTGCCACCGCATTCTTCTTCCATCCCCGTTAATATCTCTTGAAGAAATGAATGCGATGAAAAACTTGAAGGCCGCCTACGCCACCTGGCCATCGATTACAGTTGACATTACTTTCCCGAAGGAGGAAGGCGTTCCCGGATATCAGCTAGCATTACAGCGTGTCTGCAGCGAGGCAGCACAGGCCATCGAGGATGGCATCAAAGTAATTGTTTTGTCCGATCGCGCCACTGGGCCCTCCCGTGTACCTCTGTCCGCGCTGGTTGCATGTGGTGGCGTTCATCACCACCTCGTCCAGAAAAAGAAGCGTGCCAAGGTTGCATTAATGGTCGAGACAGCTGAGGCTCGCGAAGTGCATCATCTTTGCGTTCTCGTCGGCTATGGTGCAGATGCCATTTGCCCATGGTTGATGCTCGAAACGATACACAAAGTTGGCCGCGAAGGACTGTAAGTTGGTGTAGGCTTCGTGTTTCAGCAAGTGCTGACACATCTTTAGTATCAAGGATGACGACAAGTCGGTGAAGGATTTAATTGTCAACTATCGAAGCTCCGTCGACAATGGAATTCTCAAGGTCATGTCGAAGATGGGTATTTCCACTCTCCAGTCGTACAAGGGGGCCCAGATTTTTGAAGCCCTCGGTCTGCACAGCGAAGTGGTGGATCGTTGTTTCACTGGCACAGCGTCTCGAGTTCAGGGCGCGACGTTTGATCTCCTAGCACTCGATGCTTTCGAGCTTCATGAACGTGGTTGGCCTTCCAGAGAAACCATCTTACCACCTGGTATGCCAGAATCGGGCGAGTACCATTGGCGGGATGGCGGTGAGGCACACATCAATGACCCTGTAGGCATCGCTAGTTTGCAGGACGCTGTCAGGGAGAAAAATCAAACAGCGTATGATGCATATGCTCGCAACGCCAACGAGCAAGCCAAGCGTATCCATTTGCGTGGCCTACTTGATTTCTGCTTAGAAAATGCGACACCCATTCCTATCGAACAAGTCGAGCCATGGAATGAGATTGTACGGCGCTTCGTAACGGGAGCCATGTCTTACGGATCAATCTCTATGGAGGCTCACTCTACCCTAGCTGTCGCTATGAATCGATTGGGCGGAAAGTCAAACACTGGTGAAGGCGGGGAGGACGCAGAAAGGTCTCAGGTTCTCCCCAACGGAGATACAATGCGATCTGCAATCAAACAGGTTGCCTCAGGCCGCTTCGGCGTTACGTCCAATTACCTGGCTGACGCAGACGAACTGCAAATCAAAATGGCGCAAGGTGCAAAACCTGGTGAAGGTGGTGAGCTCCCAGGTCACAAGGTTTCGGTTTCGATCGCTCGTACCCGCCACTCGACTGCCGGTGTTGGTTTAATTTCGCCCCCTCCGCATCACGATATCTACTCTATCGAGGACCTTAAGCAGCTCATTTACGACCTGAAGTGCTCGAACCCTCGCGCGCGCGTTTCAGTCAAGCTCGTCTCGGAAGTCGGAGTGGGTATCGTTGCCAGTGGCGTCGCGAAAGCCAAAGCAGATCATATCCTAATCTCTGGTCACGACGGCGGGACCGGCGCCTCTCGCTGGACCGGTATCAAGTACGCTGGTTTACCTTGGGAACTTGGCCTTGCAGAAACGCACCAAACTCTCGTTTTGAATGATCTTCGGGGTCGTGTCACTGTTCAGACGGATGGACAGATTCGGACTGGCCGTGATATAGCAATCGCTTGTCTACTTGGCGCAGAGGAGTGGGGCTTTGCCACTACGCCTCTCATTGCCATGGGATGCATAATGATGCGCAAGTGTCACTGTAAGTCTATCCTTTTGAGTATTCGATATCTATGGCCAACATTCGTTTTTACAGTGAACACCTGTCCTGTTGGGATCGCCACTCAGGATCCTCAACTTCGGGCGAAGTTCGCCGGTCAACCCGAGCAGGTTATCAACTTCTTCTACTACCTAGCTGAGGATCTTCGTGCAATCATGGCCCAGCTCGGGTTCCGCACCATAAACGAGATGGTTGGGCGTGCTGATATGCTGAGGATCGACGAGAAACTCCGTACAACCAAGACCGCTCACCTTGATCTTTCCGCTGTACTTAAACCCGCATGGCAGATGCGCCCTGGCGCTGCCACGTATCGTGTTCGTCAGCAAGACCACAAGCTTTACGTCCGTCTCGACAACAAGTTTATCGACGAATCGGAGCCCGCACTCTCCCGGGGTCTTCCTGTTCACATTGAGTGCGAAGTGACGAATACCGATCGCGCTCTCGGAACCTCTCTGTCTCATCGTGTATCCAAACTGTATGGCGAAGATGGCTTGCCTAAAGATACAATCCACATTCGCATGCGTGGTTCCGCTGGTCAATCCTGCGGCGCGTTCCTCGCTCCAGGGATCACGATCGAGCTTGAGGGTGACGCTAACGATTATGTTGGCAAAGGCCTATCAGGAGGACGCCTTATCGTGTACCCACCAAAGCAATCGACGTTCAAAGCAGAGGAGAACATCATCATTGGCAATGTTTGCTTGTACGGTGCGACGTCAGGCGAGGCATTCATCCGGGGTATTGCTGCGGAGCGTTTCGCCGTTCGGAATTCGGGTGCAAACGCCGTCATCGAAGGAACTGGGGACCATGGCTGCGAATATATGACTGGCGGGCGGGTGGTGGTTCTCGGCACCACCGGACGCAACTTTGCAGCAGGAATGAGCGGAGGGATAGCTTATGTTCTCGACACAGCCCATACATTCGCCTCCAAAGTCAACATGGAGATGGTGGAACTTGGCAAAGTTACCGATCCCAGAGAAATCGCTGCACTTCGTAGCCTTATCGAGGACCATCGTCACTATACTGCCTCGGAAGTTGCCAACCGCGTTCTGAACGATTTCCATCACCTCCTTCCCCTGTTCGTGAGAGTCATGCCTCTGGATTACAAACGTGTCCTGGAAGAACAAGCTGTGAAGGAGAAGGAGGAAAGGATGCGCTCGAATGTTATTGATCTCGTTCCTTCTCGAACGGCTAGCCAGGTCGACCTCGCCTCGGAGGGTCTCGAAGATATTTTACTCCCCAAGGAGCCTAATCCCAACGTTTCCAATCCCTACAAACGCCATGAACCTACCGTCGGTGACATTGAGGATTCCCTCGTTGACGAATCGGCCACTAAACGGCGACTTCACAAGTTGGATAAAGCTCGCGGTTTCATGAAGTATCAGCGACTCAACGAGGCCTACAGACCTCCCCGGAAGCGAGTCAAGGACTGGAAGGAAATCTCGACACGTCTTACGGAAAGCGAGCTCAAGTACCAATCTGCCCGATGCATGGATTGTGGCGTTCCGTTTTGCCAATCAGACACAGGATGTCCAATTTCCAATATCATTCCAAAGTGGAACGATCTGGTTTTCAAGGGTCAGTGGAGAGATGCGCTGAATCGGCTCCTCATGACGAACAACTTCCCCGAGTTCACGGGACGCGTGTGCCCTGCTCCATGCGAGGGTGCATGTGTTTTAGGTATCAATGAACAACCTGTTGGCATCAAGAGCATCGAATGCGCTATTATCGACAAGGTGAGTTTACCTCGCCCATGGACGGTTTCTTTTCCCCCTAATTGTGATCCAGGGCTTCGAGATGGGTTGGATGGCCCCTGACCCA
>JBBPRP010000098.1:0-25638 GCA_038093135.1 Leccinum longicurvipes
TCTTCCGATCTGCCAGACCGTTTACCCCTCCCGAACAACGACCAGCCATCCCCCACACAACCCCTCCCGAACAACGACCAGCCCTCCCCCCTCCCAAACAATGACCAGCCCTCCCCCCTCCCAAACAATGACCAGCCCTCCCCCCCACACGACACACAGCCTCACGACCAACCATCTCTTCCACCCCTTCGCATCGACGACCTCCCCCCACCTCTCCCAAACGTTCATGGCGTACTCTCCCCCACATTTGGGACACACGCCGACGACGAACAGGAGGCATCCGACACCGGGTCGTTCGTCGAAGTCCTGTCTCCCCCGGCTCGTGGCCTCTCGAGGCGCCGCAGCATGATGCGTGCCCACGATTTATTTGCCGCTTCCCACATATCTTTTTCGGAATTGGGCAGCTTGGTCGCTTCCGACGAAGCAGAGCACGATGAACATTAGGATTATGTATAACACTCCTTAGCTTTTACTCTTCCCGCTATCCTTCAGAATCGAGGTGTAACAAAAGAAATCTTCGTCGCGTATGTCTTGGATGCCATGTCTGTCAAAGTCAGAAAACTCGCACCCACCACAGTTAGAATACCTTACTTTTCCTTGACGTGCGATCGCAGCCCGTTAAAAGTCATCGCCCGTCTTTCGATGGTGATCACGATGCCCGAGCCCCGTTCTTCGACAAGCAAACAGTGTCTGCATCCATAGTTGACCTTGTTCCGTAGACCACGTGCACTCCGAGATGGCCCGAGAAGTAATTCAGAGGTCCCGCGCTCGAACACGAGGTGCTTGTCGTGAATGTCGTTTACCATATTTTTCGAAAATTCCACACGTCTCCGGTCGCGGTCGCGGCCAATTAAAGTGTCGATTTGCATGCATTCGTGGCGATGCGCATGGCCAATCTGTGATATATGATGCCAAGCCTATCAAAACATGATCGCGGGAGGGACTTACTGCCGTCTCCAAGTCCATCACTACCCAGCCTTTGCACGACTGACATCGCAAGTCGACGCAGGATGCCTTCAACATACTCTCGGTATCACGGTGCTTCTCAGGGAGTCCACTGCAAGCCAAGATGGTTCTGATGATGCGAATGGCCTAGGGGGGTAAGCACGTAAAGAAATGGGCAGCAAGTGAAATACCTTTTCGTCTCTCTCGAATAACTCTACATTCCAATCCGGCGTCTTGATACCCTTCCTACCTTTACCATTGCGCTTTTCCTCTCCACCTCCCTCATTCTCGGTCTCACCCTCCTGGGGTTCGATGCCTTTTCTTTGTGTCGCTACACAGACATGCGAACAAATGCCTTTGAAATCCAAGCACAGTTCCCTCTGGTACCCTCTGCCAACCTTACCCTCACCACACATCCGACAGAAAAATCGCGCCGTCACGCACTGCCAGGGAGGTAGTCTCAGCGTGCTCGCGCTCTGCCATTCGTCCGGGCAACCCAACAGACGTGACACGTGTGTCCGGACGGGAACGAGCCATGCACGAATGTCGGACGTGATGAGCGACATGGTCAAAGGGGACGACTTCATGTCGTCCACGGAAGGAGCACTGCCGGATGATACCGCGTTCGGATCGGGGGCCCCTTTGAGCGCACGCACGGAAGAGAGCTTGCAAAAGACATTCATGGGTGGGAGGGCCAAAGAGTAAGGAGTTTCTGCAAGATCGTCTTTTAGGGAGCCACAGCGCATACGCTCGTAAATCTTTTTGATCTCGGTCAGCCTTTCCTTGTAAGTTGTCTCAGCTTTTTGGCGCTTTCGGTGCGCTTGTATCATTAGAATCTCGGAGTCGATTTTAGTCAGGAGGGGGGCCGTGTCTGAATAAATGTCAAAGTAGATCATACAGCAGTATGGAAGAGACCCTACCACGGTGTTCGATCTTTTCCAAAAGAGTATTCTTGCGCCTCTGTAACGACCCATACGTTTGCGATGCAACGAGATCATCCAGGTCCCAACCTACACGCTCGGCTATACCCTTTGTCCTGTGATAGTAAAACGTTCGGTACATGCTAGCCCTCGAGTACCGTGGGCATGGCTCACCACTGTTGGTTATATTGCTTGGTTTCCCTGTGTTTGCTGTCGTAAAGATACTTCCACTCGTATAGCAGCACCGACATCTGATTCAAAAGAAGTAAGAGTCCATTAGTAGATACACATGGAGGCGACAGACTTTCATGATTTCAGGAAACCTTTGTACCGCTGCGTTGCAACGCTGCAAGGTCGTCAATCGACGAATATCTCATGCGAGGTCCACACACCTGCATGGTACGCTCTCTGCATTCTTCCTCTTCCTCAGAAACAGGAGCTGAATCACCAGCATGTTTACGAGCAGCCTGAGCCTGTTCTGCGTCCTTGAGAATCTGGACATCGCGTTGGTATTGTTCCAGGTCGGTCTTGCGAAGGATGATGGTGTTGAGATAGGGCCCTGTGCGGGGATCAGACGGCTGTCGTAATTTCATAAAGGAAGCATACGCACAGACTGCGGAGTTAGGGGGATGGCCTGAAACAGAAGGTGAGCAGGAAAAGCAAAAGAGTGGGAGGACGCACGGAAACAACGGTTGCTTTCGACATAGGGTACCCAGAGTGATTCGCGTTGTGTTCCCTCGAAGAGCGCTGTGGCATTGACAGTGTGATCGCTGTATGTGGGGTGAGAACCCGCCCGATGAGACGGAGAACGAGGACGGACCGGAGGAGCTTCACCCGACAATGCCACTGTCTGCCAGTGTCAGAGAACGAGAACGAGTCTCATAGAGTGCCACTTACACTGCCGCACAGCCTGAGACGGGTCGCGAAGCTCGCATACATGTTGGGCGTATGCCTGCGACAGACCTCGCAGACTCCGGCACCGAACACGAACGCGGCATAGTCGGCCTCGTTGTTGTTCCAGAGGCTGCCGGGGTCGGGAAGGGACATGGGCTTGCAGGCATGGCGGACGGCGCGCCAGATGAAGGAGGACGCGGTGTTCTGAGCGAGGAAGCGGTGGAGGGACGTGCAGGTGCGGGACACGGCGAGGACGGTGGGAGGGTGGTCAGTACATATAAGGATCTCTGCGAGGATTTCGATGGGAAGCGTTGTCAGATAAACGGGCGAACTTGACGGAGGAGTAGTAGTCTGCGTCACTTTGGCTTTCTTTCGCGCTGGGGCCATCTTCAATGAAAGAGTCGAACGAGGGGAGTCTCGTCTGTAAGAGGTACGTTTGATCAGTACTATGCAGTTTTTTTTTCTCACAACGACTCTATAGCTCAGTGGTAGAGCATACGATTGCAGATCGTGCGGTCCCGTGTTCGAACCACGGTGGGGTCTCTTTTTAAGAAGCTCCCTTTTCGAGTTGTCTTTAACCTTATCTAGTCACTCTCTCCTTCAATCACTGAGAGCGCTCTCAAAACTCGAGTGAAAAACTCGAAGGAGGTTGACTGAAGGTCTTTACGATACTTCTTTCTGGGACTACATACTGCCCAGGCAGCCTCTGGTATGTAGATCTGAGTCGAACCAAGTAGCAGTACGTGATTTCATTTTACCCCATCTAGTAGTAGTAGTATTTATTCGCATCCGAAGGTTCGGCGCTCGCTCAAATTGCGCGGATACTTACCCCGCCGTTTCTGCGAGTTGAGCCACCGCATCTTCAAACAATCATCCACTCCGTGCTAGTGGGCAACACGTATCATCTTCAATTGGCCGTCCTCGCGCTATCGGAATGGACGACTCACGGAGAAGAAGGCAGCACGGTTATGCTCGGTTGGCAAACAGCGATCCAATTGTGTCTCGGCTTGCGCAGGAAGACAAGATTCCTTGGTACAACAAGCCTAACCTTCGATTTTTATATCTCTTGATGCTTCCAACCTGCATCGGAGTAGAAATGACAAGTGGGCAAGTATTTTCCATTGCGTGTTCGACGGTGAATGGCTGACCTCAGACTCAAAGTTTCGATGCGTCCATGGTAAATGGCTTACAGGCCGTCACTTCGTGGCTTGAATGTAATGCAATGTCCGTAATTGGTGTTTTGTGTGATTAACTAGTATGACAGATTATGATCATCCTCGTTCCGCTTCTTTGGGCCTCATGACGTCCATGTATTCTTTGGGTTGTGTCGCTGCTGTTCCCTTTGCACCCACCCTTGTCGATAAGACCGGCAGACGTTTTCCAATATTGCTCGCTGGAATAATTTCAATATTTGGGGGCATCCTTCAGGGATGTGCTTTGAATTGTGAGTCGCTCGATGTATCTCAAAGCCGGGGGATGTTTTTAACCATGGAAATTCGATAGTCACAATGTTTATCATTGCTCGCTTTATTCTCGGATTTGCCAATATCTTTTGTGTGGTAGCCGCATCTTCTCTGATTGGAGGTAAGTCAAAGTGGTTTTAGTGCATCTCTCAGTTTGTTAATGCGTACGAAGAACTTTCTCATCCCAAGGAGCGAACTATCATGGGTGGCCTCTTTAATACATCTTACATGCTCGGTGATTTATTTATTCTTTAGCGGGATTGAAGACTAATGCCTCGTAGGTGCTGTGGCTGCTGGTGGAGTGACCCTCTGGACCTTTGCCATGAGCAGTAATTGGGGGTGGAGAATTCCGTCGCTACTTCAAATTGTGCCTAGTCTCCTTCAAGTCTCCTTCATTTGGCTTGTTCCTGAATCCCCTCGCTGGCTTTTGTCGAAGGGGAAAGGGCAGGAAGCATTCGCCATCCTTGTGAAGTATCATGGAGAGGGAGACCAGGACTCCGATTTTGTCAAGGCGGAGTACGACCAGATGGAGCAGACGCTGGAAGCAGAGCTGAAGATCGCCCGAATGAATCCGAGGGAAATGCTGTCAACACCAGGAATGCGCAAGCGGGTTACAATTGCAACCGCCCTTGGCTTCATTACCCAGTGGTCTGGAATTGGATTAGTTACGTGAGGCTTGTTGTCCGCTGACGTTCGTTGAGCTATCCGCTTACCGCTTTGATAGACGCTATCTCGCCTTGATTTTAGATGGCATGGGCATTCATGATAACCGAACGAAGAACGTCATCAATCTGGCCATGTTTTCTTGGAGTTTGGCGAATGGCACAGTCATTTCATTTGTAGTGCCTCGATACCGTCGACGGAGTGTATATCTAGTAACTGATCTCCAACTACTCCCGATTGGATTCCCCTAATCATTTTATAGGCATGCGCCATTTCTGTCTTCATCGTATTCGCTGCTTGGACCATGGTCACTGCAGATTTTTCACTCACACATAGCAAGGTCTCCGCTCAAATCGCTATTGTGTGAGAGTGCAGTTCATAGCAAACACTATTGATTTCACACTGCATTCTATAGGCTCATCTTTCTGTACACTCCGGCATACAACCTAGGATTCAATACCCTAACCTTCCGTAAGCATACAATACACATGTCATCTCGGACCACTCTTTCTGACGAAAGTAAACAGCTTTCTTGGTGGAACTCTTTCCATTCCATACTCGCGCCAGAGGTATTGCTATCTACCAGTGGTGGCGCCGCGCCGCTTCATTCCTCGGTGATTTCGTTAATCCTATTGGCATCGATGCTATGGGTGCGTTCATCTACTCTATACATATCAATCGTAGCTCCTGATACAGGATGATAGGTTGGAGATGGTATATCATGTAGGCTTTGCATTTTTCGGACGTGAAAGAACAAGGTCTGATATATATATTTAGCTATTGTGTGTGGAATGCGTTCCAGATCGTGTTCATCTACGTCATGTTCCCTGAGACATCGGGACGCACGCTCGAAGAGTTGACATTCTGTAAGCATCATCGTCCTCCTTGAGATGCTTGTATGTTTACAGTTTCCCAACAGTATACGAGGAGGATCGGGAAGAATTTAGGCGCTGCGAAGTCGAGAGGCTGTCTGAACATGGGGAAACTGGAACATATGGTACCATGGACGAACGTGGCGAGCAGAGATAACGAGCGTCACCGTTTGACAGTGGCAAGACTTGCGTTCGTGCACATGAACGTGGCAATATCTTGAACCTGTGTATATGGTCGTATTTTTTTGGTTCTTCCGAGTTGCGGGTCTGGGGATTTAGAAAAGACGAGGATCGACTACGTACTTGTGTAGTACCAATTACTTCCGTTGTTTAGTGGCTGTGGCACCTACATCACAGTACAAGTTTGCGCGCAGACACATACGCCCACCTTTGGACTCGTCTCTATGTCCAGATCTCGGTGCTGACAATTGGTCGACGGAGGAGCCACAGAACTTGGAGTTCATGACTCCCAAGTATCACTCTAACGTCTGCCTGGAAGTCACGTTTCTGATCTAGCAGTCAACTCTGCTCTGCACTCCGTCGTAGTGAACGAACTAGAGGGCAGTGGAGGGACTACAGCATTTTACTCCACAACGCGTACCTTGACTGCATACAACCGGGGCGAAGGGCAACGCAACCTCAACCTTGGAGAGTCCACCGACTCAACCCTGACATTTGGGATCGTGAAGTTGATGATTAAAACCCAACTTCTCGACAAAATCCAGGACAATTTCGACAGTCCTACGACATTGGCTATCGACCATTTCTAGCGATGGATCAGCACTGGCGGCCCTCGTCCTCACGACCCAAGTATTCATCGTTTCATCCATGTGTGCTTATGCGGAAAAGGTTCATACAGATGCTTACGGAATTCAAACGGCTCGATTCCTACTATGTCGTCTATGCTGATTTCAGTTGGATCTTGCTTGTTACATCGAAGCCGCTCGGAACGGCTCACGCATACGCGGTCTAGATCGCGACAGCGGTCATACGACTTCCTGCTATTCATGGGCTCCGCAAATTTTGGGAGTTTCCAGAGGAATCCACGCTTGAAATGCGATGGAACATAGAGACTTCTATCCTGCCTGCGATCCAAAATGATATTCGCTCTGCCATCTAGGTACTTCATTGTTGAACTCTACAAGGTGAGACAAAATGTGAAAGTGAGCTCATGAACTACTCGTTGGATACTCCACAACTCTGCACCCGAAATCACACAGCGAGACTCTTGGGGGGGGGCGAAGGAACTAGATGCGACTTGTGAGTTCATCTCCAGGGACCAGGGAGCTCACCCGGAAATTCCTGCGGTTCGTACTAGTAAGGCTCCGTTCAAACTAAGCATAGAAACTCGGTATTTTATATGCGGAAGAATATCACTTTCGAAACATGTGCGACGCCCTCCGCCACTTTAACTTTTGTTGGGATCCGGAGCCCATGCCGGATTGTTTGATCGTCGGACCGCCCGAGATGACTTTGAGGGTATGATGCCAAATACGATCGGGCTGCGATAGAGATGGGGGTGCTCGTGGGGAGCTGGTCTTTCGTGTAGGAGACAAATTGTATCTTGTGTACTAAACACTTGACGGAGTCGAGATCGTCGAGGGAGCGCTTCCCGCGTGGGCGGACGCCTCGGCCCCGTACACGTTCATCTAACAAACACGTTCACTGCGACTTCCCGTCTTGGGTCCATGCGATAGCACTCACTCCTGGAGCGCGCGGTCCCGATTACCGGGTACACGAATCTGCGAGGTGTTCCCACCCTCGCAGCTCATGGCATACCCGGTACTAGCTGTCCCGGGCCGGAGTGTTAAGCCGCGCTCCCGGTGCTCCGGGTCATCCACTTCCTCCCACTTCCTCTCCCAACGCACAGAGAGACGTCCAAAAAGCTTTTGCGGTCAGTTTGGTTAGGTTCCCGAGACACGGGACACCACTAAGTCATATCGCTTGTAGCCTGTAGGCTTTCGTAGATGTACGTAAAAAAAGGTTCAAGTACTGTACATACATATATGATAACTTGAAGAAAGGATTTCTGTATGCATCGACATGATTCGCCCTCCAGCTCATCGTGTGCGAACGTCTTCGGCAAGAAGCGATTGCAAATGTATTGTGCCTTGAACATCTTAACTCCATCGGTGCATTAGTGGGGTTCCGCTTTCCATAGACTCCGAATACATAATCGCGCACGCCGCCGTCCCTGCGAGTCGAACTGGCAGGGTCTTGGACCAAAGTTCAAACAATCCACTCCTGTGGGTAACACATACTATCATCTTCAACCTGTCGTCCTCACCCTATCGGAATGGATCGCTCACTGAGAAGTAGGCAGCGTGGTTATGCTCAGTTGGCAAACGATGATACAATCGTGTCTCGGCTTGCACAGCAAGACAAGATTCCCTGGTACAGCAAGCCCAACCTTCGACTTTTATATCTCTTGATGCTTCCAACCTGTATCGGAGTAGAAATGACAAGTGGGCAAGTGTTTTCGTTGCGTGTTCGACGGAATGGCTGACCCCCGACTCGAAGTTTTGATGCGTCTATGGTAAATGGCCTACAGACAGTCATCTCATGGCTTGAATGTGATGCAATCTCTGTAATCGTGGCATCGTATGTGATTAACTCGCATGGTAGACTATGATCATCCTCGTTCCGCTTCTTTGGGCCTCATGACGTCCATGTATTCTTTGGGTTGTGTCGCTGCTGTTCCCTTCGCCCCTTCCCTTGTCGATAGGATCGGGAGACGTTACCCGATATTACTCGCTGGAATGATTTCAATAATCGGGGGTGTTCTTCAGGGATTTGCTTTGAATTGTGAGTCGCTTGATACGTCTCAAAGTTCAGGAACGCTTTTAACCATGAAAATTCGATAGTCACGATGTTTATCATCGCTCGCTTTACTCTTGGATTTGCCAATGTTTTTTGTGTAGTAGCCGCATCTTCTCTGATTGGAGGTAAGTCAAAGTGATTTTAGCGTATGTCAGTTTGTTAAAGTGTACGAAGAACTTTCGCATCCTAAGGAGCGAGCTATCATGGGTGGCCTCTTTAATACCTCTTACATCCTCGGTGAAAAATCAATTTTTTTTTGGCAGTGGGATTGAAGACTGATGCCTCTTAGGTGCTGTGGCTGCTGGTGGAGTGACCCTCTGGACCTTTGCCATGAGCAGTAATTGGGGGTGGAGAATTCCATCATTGCTTCAAATTGTGCCTAGTCTCCTTCAAGTCTCCTTCATTTGGTTTGTCCCGGAATCTCCTCGCTGGCTGTTGTCGAGGGGGAGAGGGCACGAAGCATTCGCCATTCTTGTGAAGTATCACGGAGAGGGAGACCAGGACTCCGATTTTGTCAAGGCGGAGTACGACCAGATGGAGCAGACGCTGGAAGCAGAGCTGAAGATCGCCCAAATGAACCCGAGGGAAATGCTATCAACACCAGGAATGCGAAAGCGAGTTATTATCGCAACCTTCCTCGGTTTGTCCGTCCAATGGTGTGGAGTCGGATTAATCACGTGAGGCTTGCTGTCCACCGACGTTCGTTCAGCTATTCGCTCACTGCTCTGATAGACAATACCTCTCCTTGATTTTGGATGGCATTGGCATTCATGATAACCGAACGAAGAACATCATCAATCTGGCCAAGTATTCGTGGAGTTTGGTGAATGCTACAGTTTTTTCATTCATGACGCCTCGATATCCTCGACGAAGTGTATATCTAGTAAGTATTCTGGTCTCCGACTACTCTCGATTGGATCCCCCTAATCATTTATAGGCATGCACCATTTCTATCTTTGTCGTTTTTGCTGCTTGGACTATGGCCACTGCAAATTTTTCACTCACACATAGCATGGTCTCCTCTCAAATCGCTATTATGTGAGGGTGGAGTTCATGACAAACACTGTTGATTTCACAATGCATTCTATAGGCTCATCTTTCTGTACACTCCGGCATACAACCTGGGATTCACTACCTTAACCTTCAGTAAGCATGCAATACACGTGTCATTTTGAAGCACTTTTTCTGATGAAAGCAAACAGCTTTCTTGGTGGAACTTTTTCCATTCCATGCTCGTGCCAAGGGCATTGCTATCTACCAGTGGTGGAACCGTGCTGCTGGATTTCTCGGTGATTTCGTCAATCCTATCGGAATTGATGCCGCAGGTAGGTTCATATATTCTATGTGTATCAATCGTAGCTCCTGATGTGCAACGATAGGTTGGAGATGGTATATCATGTAAGGATTGCATTTTTCGAACGCGAAAGAACAAAGGCTGAAATAGTTTAGCTATTGTCTGTGGAATGCGTTCCAGATCGTGTTCGTCTACATTATGTTTCCTGAGACGTCGGGACGCACGCTCGAAGAGCTGACATTTTGTAAGCATCGTCGTCGTCCGTGAGATGCTTGTATGTTTACAGTTTTCCAATAGTATACGAGGATCGGGACTCGGAAGCATTCAGGCGCGGCGAGGTCGAGAGGCTATCTGAACATGAGGAAATCGGAGCATATGGTACCATGGGTGATCGTTCTGCTGCCGGTGAGGAGAGATAACGAGCGCCGCTGTTTGACCGTTGGCTTGTCCGGGAGATATGCTATGGTAAACGGCGTAAGTATGGTGGGCTCCTGCAGGGGCGGGGGTTTAGAAAAATGAGAATTGACTAGTACCGATTACCTTAATTGTGGCTGTGGCACCTTACACGTAGTCTTATATCCACACCATGATGAGACTCTACGCAACTTGGCTGCTGCTCGTTGCGCACGTCCACGCTGCTTCGCTGTCCGTAAAATCTCCTCGTTTCGCCATATCCTCCTCAGATGCGTCCCAGTTGCGCGCAGACACGTACGTCCACCTTTCGATTCGCTCCGCCCAAGCTGACCTTCCCACTCAACCAGACTCTCTCTCGACCAAAAGCCAGAGCCATTGACACTCGGCCCCTCTGACACCCTCAAACTCACCTTCCAAATCACTGAATCAGATCAAGGCAATGGCGTCCAGCCCCACCAGACTTTTCTCCGCTTCTACGATAGCTTCTCCGGTGAAGAGGGCATCCAACCCGTTCGCGTCACCCCAGGCGGCAAAGCTAAATTCGAGCTCGTACGTCCCTTGTTCGCGCGTCCGCGAGACCTAATTCAGTCCCGTAGAACATGGCTCATCCACCGTCGTCCCTGCCACCGACGACGGACCACCCGCTTGCTGTCTCTTTGATCCTCGGCTCGTTCGTACACGACCCGGCCGCATTTGATCTCTTTGACCTTTACATCCCCCCATCCTCGACGCCTGCACCCCACCCCGACGAGGCGTCCTTCCACCCCCAACCACCCATCGCGCACACCTTCCGTCCCGACCAGAAATCACCCCCCAAGGCCGTCTCTGCCTTGTTCTCCGCCCTCGTGTTTGCGCCCTGGGCAGTCTTGTTGGCTTTGGTGCGTTTCCCTCTCACTCGCGGTATGACATCGACTCATGCACACACAGTGGACCCAGGTTGGCGTGCGCGTCCCGCACCTGTTTTCGCCTCGCATCCTGCCCTTCATTACCTTCCTCGGCGCATTCGAATTCCTCCTCTTCAGGTACTGGGTCGGTCTCGGGCTGGGTCAAGTGCTGCTCTACGCAGGCATTCTGGCGCTGCCAACCGTCTTTGCTGGTAAGACTGCGCTCGCGGCGACTGGCAACTGGCGGGCTGGGAAACATTGATGTTTAAAATTGGCACTTGTTTGTTAGAATGAACAGTAATTGTCGTTCTTCACTGAGAGTCGAAAGTCCAAAAGAAGCAAGGTATGTGTGACGGCATTCATCTATCGCAAGGTTTCTCTTGGGAATACGGCCATTAAGCCGGCCGTGCATGTGTGCGCGACGGTATGGATGCACCAAATTGAAGAACATGACGACGAACAGAGATTTTGAAGCGAATGGATTGCGTGCACCTCGTGCAAGGTCGCTGGCGGGTCGAATATCATCGATCTGATCTGAGGGAAAATGCCGGTTTCGAGTTTGGACTTCCCACCTGGCAGCGCTTTGGAAAGACAACATTGCAAGGGTACCGAATGCGTTTGGAACACTGTTCTAATTCCTTGAGCAGAATGTTTTGGTCGAGGTGACGTCGTTAATGCAGGCATACGAGACTTTCTGAATGTTCTGAACTGACTAGTACAGCCACTGCATCATGGAATTTTCGCGAACGTAGTAATAGAAGATTCTTAATCGAAGATGTCCATGGACGCGCGCGCTCGGCGCCTATCTGGCAGTATAAGTGTCCTTCACCCTTGCCCTTACCTTCCTGAATCCTCATGGCGATACCAAATTCCTTGTTGTCTCGGTTTTTCAGCTATTTCCTGACGTTCATCCGTAGGTTGCCTCCCCTCAGACTGATAAATCACTTCCTTGCATTCCTTGCCCGGCGATGTACACGCCCAAACCCGCCTAGTCCAACCCTCCGCCCCCGCCAAGATCCCCCTGCTTCATCTACTACCATAGACACTGCTGTCGTCTGTGCCATGAGCGTTCCCTCTATCGGACACTCTGATACTCATGGACCTGGTCGACCGTTTGCACGTTATGCGAACGAAAGAAGCCTTTCCGGCGGCCACCTTGCCCCATCATATCCCCTCACAAGAGGCTATTCCCAGGATCGCATCTCATGTACAGACAGCCATGTTTCAACTTATGACGAACCCTCTTCGATTGATCACACAATGCACCGCTCACTGGCATTACCAGACATAACCCATTCTATCATTCAATCAAGCGGCACTACTATACACAGTCTCTACGGCAATCAATCCTCGAAGTCGGATATTCACCTCACTCCCTCATCCCACCTTTCCAGCCCCTTGCTGCTTCGTCGAGTCGCTAGCATGCCATCAGTGGCGTCACGGGAGAGCGTAGGATCGTTCCCCAATTTTGTATCACCTTCACATGCTCAGGGAGGGGCTGAACTGCTAATTTGCGCCCCTTTTGAATATTCCACTGCTCCACCGGAGGGTGATATGACTAGCGGGGAGCCAGTTCTTCTCGATCTATGTTTCCCGATGTCGGTCAATGGCTTATTGCGGTACGACGTCCGCGAGACCAGGTAGGGTACACGGAATATCTGATCGAGTCATAAATTTATGTGACCCCCAGAATCCCAGAAGGATGCAATCACACGATTGAAGCGATGTTACATGAGTATCCCGAGACACCGCCGTTCGTTTCGTAGTTGTGTCAAAAGTGCTGTTCTCACTTGATTTGTTTTTCTAGAGATGTTCCGGAGGGTTGGATAGCCTGCCGGCACCCAGAGGGTGCTCTTTACTATGTTCATGGCGAGTCGGTCAGTGATTCGGAATGTTATCCGAATGTTATTCTTGCATCTCAGGCACGGACCTATAGAAAACGTTTACTGAAGTGGACATATGCGATAAGCAGATTCACCGGGATATCGAACAGTATAGAAATGCCTTGTTCTCGAAATTGAAAACTGAGATCGAGGCCCGAACGCTCTCCAAATCCCTAAATATAGACAACGTTCAACTGGTTTTGCAGCCTCAGCCACAAGCATCTGACCAGGATCAAATGTTGTGCTTCTATTATTTCGTGAATCCGAGAGCCAGGAATCTCTTTTGGTTGCAGGATTGGGAAGAGTCGGATGTATTCCGCGATTGTGAAGGTACTATCTCTCCTGCACACAAAGGTAAGCCCCAAACTGCTCGCATGCTGGGCTCACTGATCGGCATTGAACCCACCGACAGGGTTGGCTATCCAAGCACAGTACTGGTACGCTATACATGTGAGTCGCGTGCTCTAATAAGACATTCACAAGCTTGACGTATCACTGTCTAGTTGGTCGTATATGGAGTTTTGATGCTTGATGCAACCCCAGGAGACACTGCGATTACTTCCCGAACTTTCTCAAGATTACTCAGGAGCTGAAAGACGAAGTCAGAGATAAGATTCTTCACGCCACATGCGGTAGGTGCTTTGTCCCCTGCTGTTTTATCTGCGTTCAACGGTCAGAACCATAGACCACTTGTCTTCGGCCACGTCGTCGTGCCCTCTAAACGCAGCGGAACTGCAAAGTTACTTATTCCTTGTTAGTGAAATTGATCGTAGGTCATATATCCAGTAGCATTGTGGCACTTGCTCATCCATTGTCTACGCAGCCCAGAAGACAGAAACGCGTAAACACAGCGCTATCATTATCAGTGAATTGAATATCATTCATTGATTCATAGAACGCACACTGATGATCTACAGGTCGAATCATGGACACGTTCTGTACGTCTCCACTTCGATCTTGAATGCTTTCCATTCATAAGTGTAGACATCAACCATTTTTTCCACTTTTACGGGGAACGATGCGCACGCCTCAACGTTGACCATTCCGTCCATGGATGGAAATACCAACCTTCGCTACTCATGACATTGTTCTCCCCACTGCTATTTATGGCGCATGTCAACAATACTCGGCTGTTGCACAAAATCTATGTCGACGGCATCTCGATCAAAGAAAGGTGGAACATGTTCATCACTAGACTCAACTCTCAGCTTCAGGAAACCAGTGTGCTTGTGAGTACACTGCGAACTCAATTCCCTAGTCCTGAACAAAATAACTAGGCAACTGTGCTCTTGAATGCCAACGTCAGCTTTCTTCAAATACAGACGATGACACCAAATTCAACCCAGCAATTCCTCATCAATATGTCACTAGTAGCAAGCCTGGCGAGCATCATCCTCGGATTGATCTTCATTGGACAGAACCGTACTGATGAGAGGAACACAGCGCTTGAGAGTGTCAGTAAAGTTTCGTCTTTCATGCATGACACGCAAGTTCTCTAACATCGAACAGGCCAAATTCTTGCGCGGGTTGTGGCACGAGAAGCACGGCCTTGAGAAACTCGCCATTATCTACGGGCTTCCGCAGACTTTGCTCATGTGGGGGTGAGTACCCTGGATATTTGTGGTTGATCGATTTTGGTGATCGACAATCGCACTTTCGCAGCATTGTTCTTTTCTTTGCGGGTGCCGCTTTTCAGTGGTGCTCTCCAGAAAAGACGTCTATGCGGTACAGTGCGATCAGCTTCATGACCCCAGTAGCCCTCTTGGTGATGTGGTGCATTTGGACGGCCCGAGGACATTCCAAACTGGATCTGTTCCAGTTCGAAAAGGAATTTTTCAACGCCGTCTCGGAGCTAGGTCCACGAGTTCGCGGGTTGTGCACGTCGTTGACTCGAAGTTCGGCGAGACCCGGCCCGGAAGAGAATCATGCCATGCACGATCTTCCCAGATAGATCTCATCATTCTGTCATGCGCTTGACATCTTTCAGGGCGGGGCCCTACGGTGCGAAGGACGTGTGTTGAGGACGCATATTTATCATGAAGAAGTCATCAACAGGCGGAACACATCATCCAGAATGTGTCTCTTGAATAGTGCAATAGTACTGGATACATCTCGTATACTTGCAAATAGGTTGTGCGTTACTAGGACAACCAAGACCGGGTCTGGCTTCGATCCATCTGGTATGCGGTCTGTCTCTGATCCTTGGCACGTCCATCTACGATCCGGCAACCTTTGGTCTCTTCGACCCCTACTCGTCCCTTCTGCCACTCCCCGCCCCACGCAGGACGTCAGATCGACGTACACACGCATGACATTCACCCACACTGGCAGTGGACCCAAGTCGGCGCAATACGCGTCTCACACCTGTTTTTACCTTGCATCATCTTCCTAACTGCCCTCCTGGGCGCCTTCGAGTTCTTCCTGTTCTGGTGCTGGGTCGATCTTTCGAGCTGGGCCAGGTGCTGCTGTATGCGGACATCTTGGCGCTTTGCCAGCAAGACTGCAGTCGTGGCGACGGGCGAGTGGTGGCCGGGGAAGTATTAACGCTACAATCAAGTCCGACGCTTCCTTCTGCTGGAATGAATGCAGTAATTGTCCTCGTTTTTCACTCAGAGCTGAAAGGCAGAAAAAGAGACTTAGTGTGAATGATGGCATCCATCTATCGCAATATTTCTCTTTGGAATACGACCAAAGTTGAGCCGGCTGTGTACATGTGCGCGACGACGAAAGCAAATGTTTCAGCGGGTGGGGTGCGAGTGATGCTCAGGTATGTACGACGGAGATGAATACGCGGCGCACCTCATCCAACTCTGTCGTCGGTGAGCTAGAGATTTGAGGGACAAAGCTGGACCGCACTGTCAGCGCTTTGGAAAGAATTGTGGTTGTCGAATGTATCTGGAACGAGACGCAAACCCACCGTCAGCGTAATCGATGACGTTCGCGTTTGGACAGTCTCGGTAATGAATTGAATTTCGCACCGGCATGGGCTACAGCTCCCGCATCATTGAATGTTCGCATAGTCGTTGGTGCCCGTCTTATCGCTCAGCGTCTATCGGAAAGTATAAGGAGCATGGGCCAAACTTGCCCTCACCAAACTCATGGCGACACCAAACTCATTGTGGTCTCGGCTTTTCAGCCACTTTCTGGCGTTCCTCCGTAGGTTGCCTCCCTTCAGCTGCAGGCTAATAAATTACTTGCTTGCGCTCCTCGTCCGGCGATGGACACGCGCGAATATTCCATGCAAAGCCACTTCCCAGCGCCAGCAGCATCCAGAACCCCCTGCTTCATCTATTACAACAGACACGGCTGTCGTCTGTGCCATGAATATTCCCTCCGACAATGCTCCAAGTCATGAAAATGATCGAATTTCTGCCGTGGACTCACGTTACTATGTCAATGAAAGAAGTCTATCTGGGGACCACCTTGTTGCACCTCCTCCGACCCTCGCAAGACGTTTTTCCCGGGACCGTACCTCATGGATGCAAGGCATTCAGGCTTCTCTCCACGATGAGCCCGTTTCGACCGACCACATAATTCACCGTTCATCACAAAACGTAGCTAACTCTATCATCCGATCAAGTTCCAGCACTACTATGCGCAGTCACTACGGAAATCAGTCACCACAGTCGGATACTCACCTTATCTCCCCGATATCTCGCCTTCCTAGCCCCCTGCCGCTTCACCGAGTCGTTAGCCAGACATCGATGGCGTCGAATGGATTGTTCCCCAATTTAGCATCTCCTTCCCAGCTGTCCGTCGTCACTCAAAATTCGGTTGGGAGAGACTCATATCGACAATACTCTGGTTCGATTGATGTTCCAGCCTCAACATCAGACCTAAATGTGGCCCACGTCCTCGATCATCCATCTTCTCATAACCAGGGAGGGGCTGAACCAGGTTGCGCTCCTTTTGAAAGTTCCACTGCTCCACCGTCGGAGGGTAGCCCATGTATACCCGGGGAGCGAATTCTTCTCCATCTATTTCTTCCCATGTCGGTCAACGGCTTGTTGCGGTACGATGCCCGCGAGACCAGGTAGTGTGCACAGAGTATCTGATCCAGTCATAAATTTATGTGACCCCTAGACCCCCAGAAGGATGCGATCACACGATTGAAGCAATGTTGTACGAGTATCCTGAGACGCCACCGTTGGTTTCGTTGTTGTGTCGAAAAGTGTTATCATCATTCAACCTTTTGTTTTCAGAAATATCCCAGAGGGTTGGACAGCCTGCCGGCACCCAGAGGGTGCACTTTACTATGTGCATACCGAGTCGGTCAGTGAATCTGAGTGGTATCTGAATATTATTTTCACGGATCCATAGAAAACGTTTACAGAGATAAACATATGCAATGAGGAGATTTGTAAAGATATTGAATACTTCAGAAGAACCTTGCGCTCAAAGTTGGAAGCTGAGATCAAAACCAGAGTGCTTGCCGAGTCGCTGAAACTCGACGAACTTCAGCTAGTTTTGGAACCAAAACTATTAGGCAGGGATGTGATGTGTTGCTATTATTTCGTGAATCCTCGGGCCAGATGTCTCTTTTGGCTGCAGGACTGGGAAGGGGTAGACGTATTCGGGGATTGTAAAGGTATTATATCGCCCACTCACAAAGGTAAGCAAGCTCCAAGTTACTCGCATCCTGGGATTCCTAGTGGTGTTGAACCCATCCACAGGGCTTGCTATCCAAGCCCACTATTGGTGTGTTACACATGTGAGTTGCATGCTTTAATAAGACATTCGCAAGCTTGATGTGTTTACGTGTTAGTTGCATTTGAAGTTTCGATGTCTGACGCAACCCTAGGAGGCACTGCGATCTCTTCCCGAACTTCATCCAGATTACTCAGGAGTTGAAAGACGAGGTTAGAGATCTGATTCTTTACGCAACTTGTGGCGAGTGCTTTGTCCCCTCTGTTGTATTATGTGCGTGCAATGATCAGGACCATAGAACACTTGTCATCGCCCAACTCGTCGTGCCCTCTAAACGCAGAGAAGCTTCAAAGTTACTTATCCCTCGTTCGTGAAATTGACCGTAAGTCATTCATCCGGTAACATTATGATGCCTCAGGCTGCCCTTGTTTACACAGCCGAGAAGACAGAAACTCGTAAACACTGCGTTGCCATTATCGGTGAATTGAATATCAATCTTTGGTTCATGGAGGCCACACTGATGCTCTACAGGTCGAATCATGAACATGTTCTGTACGTCTCTACCTCAGTATTGAATGCTTTCCACTCACAGGTGCAGATATCAACTACTTTTTCCACTTTTATGGGGAACGATGTGCACGTCTCTACTTTGACCGTTCCGTCCATGGATGGAAATACCAACCTTCACAACTCGTGAGAGTGCTTGGGCCACTGTTATTCATGGCGCATGTAAACAATATTCGGCTGTTACACAAAATCTATGTCGACGACATTTCGAGCAAAGAAAGGTGGAATTTGTTCATCACTGGGCTCAACTCTCAGCTTCAGGATACTAGTGTGCTTGTGAGTACACTGCGAACTCAATTCCCTAGTCCTGAACAAAATAACTAGGCAACTGTGCTCTTGAATGCCAACGTCAGCTTTCTTCAAATACAGACGATGACACCAAATTCAACTCAGCAATTCCTCATCAACATGTCGCTAGTAGCAAGCCTAGCGAGCATCATTCTCGGATTGATCTTCATTGGACAGAACCGTATCGATGATAGGAATACCCCCCTGAAGACCGTTAGTAAACTTTCATTTCTAATGCATGATATGTGAAGTCTGATATCGGACAGGCCAAATTCTTGCACGGGTTATGGCACGAGAAGCACGGCCTTGAGAAACTCGCTATTATCTACGGCCTTCCGCAGACTTTGCTCATGTGGGGGTGAGTACCCTGGATATTTATGGTTGATCGATTTTGGTGACCGCACTTTCACAGCATTGTTCTTTTCTTTGCGGGTGCCGCTTTTCAGTGGTGTTCTCCGGAAAAGACGTCTCTGCGATACAGTGCGATCGGCTTCATGATCCCAGTAGCCCTCTTAGTGGTGTGGTGTATCTGGACTCAAGGACATTCGCCTTCCCGACTGGATCTATTCCAGGTCCAAAAGGCATTTTCCAGCATTGTCTCGGAGCTATGTCCCCGATTTTACGGGTTGTTCACATCGTTTACTGGAGGTTCAGTGGGACCCGACCCCGAAGACGGGAACCACTCTCCGAGAGAGTCTCCGTGATTTCTCTTGTTGTGCGCTCACCATGATTCATCTTCCAGGACGTCGAGAGGACGTTTATTGGAGTTGCATACTCGTAAAAGCTGTCATGATGTTATCAAAGTACACATTCTGGGTCATGTGCTAGCTTTTTTTTGCCTGTTGGATAGTGCAACACTAGATATATCTATACTTACGGACCATGTAGCTTACGATTTAAACACGGAAATCCATGATGCTCGGACCGGGTATCCATTCACGGCAAAGCTTCAATTCGACTTTAAGCCGGTCATCTCAGGCCCATACATGGCCTTCGTCTGCGCTGGCTGTAGTTGACTGCCGTTAAATGCGCCCGGGACGGTATCAGCACCATCTAGCGACCGTGACATAGGCGATGGTGTGCTCGTCTGGACATACTTTTTAGCTCGTGATTTTCCTGGACCCATAGGGTACACCGTGACGGTGCACTAGTTCGTGGTAAATCGTAGCGAAACATTGTTGGATGGTCGACAGCTCAGTGAGTCCAGGAACGGCGGATGCAATTTGAGCACTGTCCGTTGTCGACGTTATCGAGGCGATGTCGTTGATTAGCAAACATATATGCGAGGCACACTCGAAGGCAAGCGGCTTCTGGAAATACTCGACTGCTAAGAATCTTCGTAACTGTGGCAGTGATCACAGCACGGTTGTGCCGGGGATTCGGACGCCCAGCGCCCAGCGCTTAATTAATGGGCAGTGGGCATACTTTAACCTCTACTCACTTGCAGTCTGGCCCAAACTTGCCCTCGTGTCGAAGTTCCGAATGGCAACAGCAAATTCATTGTGGACTCGGCTTTTCAGCCATTTTCTGGCGTTCCTCCGTAGGTTGCCTCCCCTCAAACTGATAAATTACTTGCTTGCATTCTTCACCCGGCGATGGACAAGCACGAGCACAAGCCCACGCAATTCAACCCTCCATTACCAAGAACCCGTTGCTCCATCCACTACCATAGACGCTACTCTCGTCTGCGCCATGAATGTTCCCTCTCTCGGACCCTCTGATGCTCTCGGTGACGAAGACGATCGACTTTCTCAAGTTGCCTTGGACTCACGAAGTTATGCGAATGAAAGAAGTCTGTCTGGTGGCCACCTTATCCCACCACCTCCGACGCTTGCAAGACGCTTTTCCCGGGATCGTACATCATGGATGCCAGACAGTCAGGCTTCATTTCAGGATGAACCCGTTTCAATCGATGGCGCAATTCATCGCTCAACACAAGGCGTAGCCAACTCTATCGTTCGTCCAAGTTCCAGTGTTACTATGCAGAGTCACTACGACAATCAATCATCAAAGTCGGATGCTCACCTTATGCCCCCAACATCTCGCTCTCCCAGCCCCTCGCCGCTTCACCGAGTAGTTAGCCTCACATCGATGGCATCGACGTCAGCGGGGAGCCCTGTGGTGGAATCGTTCCCCAATGTGGCACTGTCTTCTTCACTGTCCGTTGTCTCGGGGGGATCTCACAACTCCCGGAATTCCATTGGACGAGCTTCATATCGAGAGTATCGTGGCTCAATTCGTATTCGGGCCTCAGCATCGAATCTTAATGTGGCACACGCCGTCGATCCTTCATCTCCCGCCCAGGGAGGGGCTGAACTACCTAATTCCGCCGCTTTCGAAATTTGTGTTGCTCTGCCGAGGGACGGTCATCCAACTATTCCCCGAGAGCCAACTCTTCTCGAAATATTTCTCCCGATCTCGGTCAATGGCTTGTTGCGGTATGAGGCCCGTGAGACCAGGTAACGTGCGCAAAATATTTGATCGAGTCAAAAATTTATGTGATCATCCAGGCTTCCGTTCGGACGCGATCACACGATTGAAGCGATGTCACACAAGTATCCTGAGACGCCGCCGTTCGTTTTGTTGCTGCGTCAAAAGTATATTGACATTCAATGTTCATTTCCAGGGAGGTCCCGGAGGGATGGACAGCCTACCGGCACCCAGAGGGTGCTATTTACTATGTGCATCACCAGTCGGTCAGTGATTCTGCGTGCCATCTGTTTTTCTCAGATCTCAGACGCGGTTCCATAGAAAACGTTTACAGAAGTAAACATATGTAATGAGGAGATCTACGGGGATATCGAACACTTTAGAAAAGCCTTATTCTCAAAGTTGGAAGCTGAGATCGAAAACAGAGTGCTCTCCGAATCGCTGAAACTCGACGAACTTCAGCTAGTTTTGGAACCAAAATTATTGGACGGGAATGTGTTTTGTTTCTATTATTTTGTGAATCCACCAGCTAGGAGTCTCTTTTGGCTGCAAGACTGGGAAGGGGAGGAAGTATTCGGGGACTGCAAAGGTATTATATCACCTTCCCACAAAGGTAAGTCAGCTCCGAGCCACCCGCATGCTGGGCTTATTAATGGTTTTGAACCTGTCGACAGGGCTGGCTATCCAAGCCCACTACTGGTGTGCTACTTATGTGAGTCGCATGCTTTAAGACATTCACAAGCTTGACGTTTCACCATTCATTGGTCAGTCATATATGATATTTTGATATCTGAAGTAACCCCAGGAGACACTGCGACCTCTTCCCAAACTTCCTCAAGATTACTCAAGAGCTGAAAGACGAGGTCATAGATATGATTCTTCATGCAACATGTGGTGGGTGCTTCGCCCCCTGTCGTTCTATGCGTGGCCAATGATCGGAATCATAGATCACCTGTCGTCGACTAGGTCATCGTGCCCTCTAAATGCAGAGGAGCTAAAAAATCACTTGTCCCTTGTTCGTGAAATTGACCGTACGTTATATATTCAGCAACTTACGCCTGCTCACCCCTTGTTTACTTAGCAAAAAGGACGGAAAGGCGCAAACACTGTGCCATTATTATCGGTATGTTGCATGATTCGCTAGCTTATAGAAGGCCCTCTGATTCTCTAAAGGCCGAATCATGAACACATTCTGTACGTTTCCGTCATGTGCTTGAATGTTTTTTATTCATAGATGCAGATAACAACTACTTTCTCCACTTCTACGGCGAAGAATGTGCTCGTCTCAACTTTGACCAATCTGTCCATGGATGGGAATACCAACCTTCGCTACTCATGACATTATTCTCACCACTCTTATTCATGGCGCATGTCAATAATACCCGACTGTTACACAAAATCTATGTCGATGACATTGCGAGCAAAGAAAAGTGGAACATGTTCATCACTAGGCTGAACTCTCAGCTCGAGGACACTAGTTTACTGGTAAGTGCACTGAATCTCCCCGCCCTGGACAAAATAGTGAATATCTTCTAGGCAACCGTGCTCCTGAATGCCAACGTCAGTTTTCTTCAAATATCGTCGATGACAGCCGATTCAGCTCAGCAATTCCTCGTCAATATGTCGCTAGTAGCAAGCCTGGCGAGCATCGTCCTCGGATTGATCTTCATTGGGCAAAACCGTATTGATGAGAGAAATACCCCGGTCGAGACTGTTAGTAAACCATGTCTCATACACAACACGTGGGATCTCTGACTTTGAACAGGCCAAATTCTTGCACAGGTTATGGCACGAGAAGCACGGCCTCGAGAAACTCGCTATCATTTACAGCCTTCCGCAGACTTTGCTCATGTGGGGGTGAGTCCTAAGATATCTGTGGTTGGTCGGTTTTCATAACTGCACTTTTACAGGATGGTCCTTTTCTTTGCGGGCGCCGCCCTTCAGTGGTGTTCTCCGGAAAAGACATCTTTACGGTTCAGTGCAGTTGGCTTCATGATCCCTGTAACCCTCTTGGTGGTATGGTGCATTTGGACGGCCCGAGGCCGACATTCACGACTGGAACTGTTCCAGGTCAAAACGGCGGCTTTAACCCACCACATCTCAGGACTAGGTTTCCGAGTTCGCACGTTTGTCAGGTCATTCACTCGAAGACCTGATTCCGAAGAGAATCATGCTGTGGAGGATCTTCCCTGACAGTTTTCATGATTCTTCTTGTTATGCGCTTATGATCTTCTAGGGCGTGCTCTACGGTGCAGAGGACGTGTGTTGAAGGTACATATTTGTCGTTTAGTTATCGAAGTCCGCGTTTTGGGTGATGTACTAGCAATTTTTCTTGTTCGCTGGATAGTGTAACACTAAACACATCCTGTATACTTACGAACCATGTAGCTCATAACTTGATGTAGCTCATAACTTGGATACAATTACTCGCATGCACCTTGAACCTGGCATGGTAAGCGGTCAATCGATCCTCAAAGCAACGTCGAGGAATATACAGCACCTACTTCGGCAAAGTTCGACCAAGATCTCTTTGCGTTGGTGGGCATGTGGTTGGCACAAAACCCTTATCTTTGTAGACCCCGTTCGCGTCTTGAAAACATTCGACCCAGGTCCGAAAGCTTACGACACCGATTCTTACGATGGTAGATCAGAAAGTGAAAGGAGCGCTCCCGGGGTGTACATAAACTGAACATTCACAAATAGCTTGATGAGCCCTGCCACGAGCGATGTTCCCTCCAATGCGTTGACTAAAAATGCGGTCCCACGGTGGGAACCATGTAACTTACAATAATGGTAACTACAGAATGAGTGGACAACAACACAGGTAAGAACCGAGTGAGCGACAAGCTTAGACTTCGGCTGACGTGTTAACGAATCGTCTACTTCTTAACTCTGTTTCGGTAATTGTCTGGGTTCGGAGGAGCACTTAACGACGGAACCGTTAGCTACGTCTAACAGTCATCTTAATGTAATCTCACCGTTCCCCGTTGCCATGCCGGACACCATTAGCAGGAGGTGGATTGGTCGTCTTCTTGACTGGCTGTTGTTTTGAATCGCTAAAGTTACCGGCGTCGATATGATTCAGTCAAAGAACGAAACCTGAGTTGAGGAGAGTGTATTACCTCTTGCCAGTGCCCGATCGGTGTGTTGCTATAACTGGTTCCTTCTGCCCGCGCGGAACGAACCTATCGCCCCTGATTACATGACCAGCTTTACCTGCCGACTCAAAAATAGTTGATGAATAACTCACGGTTGCGGGTCTGAGATGGGGGATGCAGGGCAGTAATCTTCTTCTTCTTCGCTAAATGGGATGGTATTGTCAGTGATTCACAGGCCGGTCTGGTTCGAGCTGAGTAGATCGAACCGTGCACTGACTTGGAAAGCCCGGCGTACGGATTGGAAGGAGGGTTTTCACAATCAGTCATTTCGAAAGGAAAGTTGGAGGGTGATCGAGAGGATGATGAGGATCCAAGGAGGAATCCTAGGAAACCCTTTATTAGTATAAGGGTGCGCGCTTGGTTGGCCCATAAACAGCACAGCCAAAGTTTGAAAAGTGGAAATAGAGGGATCATGTGTCCACCTAGACGCCAAAGATAACGGCGATATGAACCTTGGTGACAAACCTCAACATGTCAGGAGGTTCCTCGGCTAGAGCAGGAAGGGTAGCCTTCTGAAGTACGATCTTGCGATCGAGAGAACGAGCAATGGAGAGAGAGATGTAATCGCAAACAGATTAATGATATCAAGTATGATTGCTTAACAAAAGTTCTCGGTCTCGAAAAGCGGAGGGTTTATTTCGACGATAAAGATGTCCAGGGTTAGCAGGTTGAAGATCAAATTATGCATACATATGATTGCGCCAGAATCATCTTAAGGCGCTTGTGGCGGCCTCAGTCCGAGTAGCATGCTTCGAGAAGCCATGGTTAGGTAACAATCGCTCGCAGACATTGGACGATTAGGACGAACGTGACGCTGGACATGACAGGTAAAACACGGGAGCTCACCATGCGGCTGGATGGCTGCCCACTTTTAATGAATCTGTGATGGTTCCGTCAAGAATCATGCTTCTCGACTGCGGGGCGCCTACTACGATACGCACGAAGCGCGAGGATCATGATGGTATTAGCGCCAACGGCTAATGCATGGAGAGTGGACCTCAGCGAGAATGTGACAATGGGTATTGGTTGAACAGTGCTCGAGCTCGCGAGTTTGAAGTGAATCAATGATGACATGAACGACTTGCCCAAAGAGTTTTCGCAGCCCCCGGCGGGGGGTCAGTCCCAGTGAGAAAGAGGGATATGCGTTTTGAGGTTTGCGTATGTTTATCTATGTTGCATCTATGACCCCTATGGCAACCTAGTTGCTCCGTGTTCCCTTCCATTTCATAGCGCATACATAGATCTCCTATGCCATCACTTTATGAAACAAAACATACCATGCAGTTTTCTCTGTGCCATCTTCACTTATCTTAGACTTAGATAAATTTTTGTGACAAGCAACAAACAATGTCAAATGAACTGTTCGCTCTGACCACCATCATGATTCATCTCGTATGACGATGAATCCATCCGAGACCCACTCCAAGACTTTGACATCACTCCAGGAGCACCAAGTGCTGCAGACGAGTCCGTCACGTCATCAAGCCGTCGCATCG
>JBBPRP010000099.1:0-25622 GCA_038093135.1 Leccinum longicurvipes
GAGTTCCTTCTGTCACTAGGACGTCCCTTGCCTGAAAAGATCTTGTTCACTGCCGTGCAGTACCAAGTGTCGATGTTTATGTTCCTTGTCGATAAAGGAGCTGATCTTCATGTCGAGGTCGGCCATGGTGGCAATACGCTCCTGTGTACCGCTATGCGGAACTTCGGGCTGATGGAAGCACAGTGCCTCACAATTGCCCAAATTCTTGTTGGTGGTAATTGCTATTCTTTAGCACCCAACACGGATATCGGCTGGGGCCGCCACTGGTCTCCTATCACCATTGCGTTCTCAGGTTCTCCTATCACCATTGCTGTCTCTCGAGGGTTTGTCACTGTTGTGGAATACCTTCTATCCCAACGCACGCCATTACCTCCCTGGATCCTTTTCGCTGCGCTGCCACACGCGACAGTAATGATTCCATTCCTCCTTCGCAATGGAGCCCATCCACATGATCTTCATGATAAAGCACTCAATGGAGATACTCTCTTCCACGTCGCCATCCAGTGGTCTCTCGATGAAGCTCGATGCCTTGAGACAGTGCAATTTCTGGTTAGCGCTGGTTGTCACCCAGTGGCATCCACATCCAATAGAAGTGGCATGGTGCCCATCGATGAGGCTGTGGTTCGAGGACACGCCTCTGTAGTGGCATATCTTGTATCCCAAGGCTCACCGCTATCTCCCACAAGTCTGATCACTGCAGTAAAAGCAGGCCAAACGTCGATGATTGCATTCCTAATTCGACAAGGAGCCGACCTGTGTGTCACCTCGACCGATGGTGATACCCTCCTACACATTGCCATGAAAGCAAAAGAAGAAACCAATTGCCTTGCAATGACGCGAGTTCTTCTCAGTGCTGGTTGTCAGTCTTCCACACCTAACGACAATGGTCAATCCCCCATCGACGTTGCAGTAACCAAAGGCTTTCTCTCGGTGGTGGAATATCTTTTATCTAAACGTGTGCCATTACCTCGCGGGGTTTTGTTCACTGCGCTGCGCAACTTGAAGGACTCCCAGGCGTCTGACATGGTTTCATTTCTCATCGAAAAAGGAGCTGATCCTGATGCCCAAGATGATAATGGCAATGCGGTCCTACACGTAGCCATGCAAATACCCGAGGAAGCTCAGTGCCTCAAAACCACACAAGTCCTCATTGGCGCTGAGTGTCACCATGCTTCCATACCTAACGACAACAGCCAGTTCCCCATTGACATTGCAGTAGCTCAAGGGTTTATCTCCGTGGTGGAATATCTGTTATCTAAATCTGTGCCATTACCTCGCGGGGTTTTGTTCACTGCTCTGCGACACCAAGTGTCGATGGTTCCATTCCTCATTCGCAACGGAGCTGATGTCGATGCCAAAGAAGAAAATGGGAATACGGTCCTTCATGTCGCCCTGAGGACCCTCGAGGAAGCCCAGTGCCTCAAAACTACAACGGCTCTGGTTGGCGCTAGCTGTGCCGCTTCTATACCCAACAACAGCGGCCAGTTCCCCATCGATATTGCAGTAACCCGAGGGTTTATATCCGTAGTGGAATATCTTTTATCTGAATGTGGGTCATTACCTCGCGGGGTTTTGTTCACTGCTCTGCGACACCAAGTGTCAATGGTTCCATTCCTTATTCACAACGGAGCTGATGTTGATGCCAAAGAAGAAAATGGGGATACGATCCTGCATGTCGCCATGGGGACCCTCGAGAAAACTCAGTGCCTCGAAGTTGCACAAGCTCTGGTTGGCGCTGGTTGTGCCGCTTCTATACCCAACAATGGCGGCCAGTTCCCCATCGAAATCGCAGTAGCCCGAGGGTTTATCTCCGTAGTGGAATATTTTTTATCTAAATCTGTGCCATTACCTAGCGGGGTTTTGTTCACTGCTCTACGATACAAAGTGTCGATGGTTCCATTCCTCATGCACAAGCTCTGGTTGGCGCCAGCAGCCCCGCTTCTATACCCAACATCGGCGGCCAGTTCCCCATCGACATCGCAGCTCGATGGTTTGTCTCTGTGACAACATTCTCGGCCGTGCACGTAAGTATGTTCCACGTTGCTCCCTTCGAAATGCACGCCACTAAGGTATCCCAGTAGTAACTCCCGTTGAACGTTCATGTATTTCTCGTCGTCGGTCCAGCCCACAGGAAGGTTGAAGGGAATTTGTCGACGGCCAGCCTACGTAGAAGTTGAAGATGATGAAAGTACATAATGATCCATTGATATAGTGGATATCTGTTGCGATCCGTCACTGGCAGTATAGAGGAGTCGGGATGAGATTTTGTACTCAGGCTGCTGAACTGTGATTCGATATACCAGTATGTCTTTGCTCGCTTACAGTACTAACTTACACATAATTTGTATCTTTTCATTTTTTTCCTTCCACCTTACAAACCTACTGAGTCCCGCTTCCCCAGCCTAGAATCGTTGACAGGTGAGCATCTCCAACGGTTCTTGTCCATTCCACCTTCAAGTTTCACTTTCTATCATGATGATTTTTGTGCTGTGCACCAGACCGAGTGCTTCCGGCTCCTTGAGGGACAGTCACCCTGGCTCTCTATCATACGCTCGAGGGTCCTGATTTATCTTTCCAATTTCAGATTCATTATGCCTTGACCGATTGACTGATCTCTTTTTGTCGTACGTACAAGCGGTGAATGAATATCTCGTTCCGTTATTGATACATCGACATGTGTACAAATGTTCGAATCTCGATTCAGTTCGTTCATCCCCGACCCGCTCGTCACGCCGTTTTGATCTTCATGTGCACCGACTTGGCTCGCGTAAGTTGGTCGTAGCCTAATGAGCGCCGTGTTTTTTTTTTTTTTAAAAAAAAAAAGGATCGTGGATCTAACAGGACGGCCACGCACCGAATTTGCTGAGACTGACTCCACGGCCGCTGTTCTTGACGCCAGTCCAGGCCAGCGCAGGATCCAGAGAATCGCACCTGTCGATCCCACGCAAGAAGTCAGACCACGACCCGCAGCGCATATTGTCGTTAAAAAAAAAGACGTCACTTGTTCAAAAACGCCGTCCCTGTCTGTAACTCGTCAACGATGCGTAAGAATGCTTGCTCGGAATCGGGGTTTGTCTGCGCGTTCGTCCATACAGAGGCCGTCAGCCCATACGGGGAATCGTTCATGAGACGAATGGCCTCGTCGTCCGAAGAAACCTAACAATCCCGCAAGTTCATCGCCGTGTGCGGAACGATAGAGCGGTTGCCTCGACTGACCTTTTGTATTCCGACGATGGGCCCGAACGTTTCTTCCTACAAGTGGTTTTGAGCTACACTTCCATTGGCCCATCCAAAATGCTTGTCCTACCATCATGACATCCATAGCTAGGCGATCGGTCGCCTCAGCAATTGCACGCACGTCTATTCAATATACTCACTGTGATTCACTTTGACCAAGACTTGTGGCGCAACATAGGCAGTTCCACTTTGTCGTCGTCCGTCAGTTTCCAACGACCCAGAATTGCATGCCCGCATACGCACGGTTGAGCGATCGGAAATAGGTCCTCGGGAACGAGCGCCATAGCACCCGCCTTGACTGCATGGTTGATAAGGTCAACGTCATGCCGAACCTATCCTAAGGATCCTCACCAGCATCTGCAACCTGTTTGCGGATCTTCTCTGCGCTTGCGACGCTGACGACTGGCCCGAGGGAAGTGTCTGGCTTGGTTGGATCACCCAGAACATATTTCTGTTGGTATCGTTTATGGGTGGGGTATCGAGACCCAAAGGAATACTCACTTTGACGAGGTCGACGTATTGCCTCACAAATTCGTCATACACAGATTCGTGCACGTATATGCGCTTTGACGGTAAATAATGAGTCATGCGGGCAAAGAATTGATTTATTTACGTCAACCTACCTCGATAGCACAACAGCTCTGGCCCGAGTTGAACATGGCGCCTTTACGAGAGAAAGCGTCACATTGAGAGATGCAACTAAATGCGTGGACGACCCTCACCGTCCACGAGTTCGCCGACGGTGTACTTGAGGTCCGCATCCGGACGAACGTACGCAGGGTCTTTTCCCCCAAGCTGCCGAAGATCAAGTCAGAAATCGCAATACCTGCAGACGCCTCTCTCGACCATACCTCGAGTGCGACGCCTTTGAATCCCGGACCTGCGACTGCTGCACGCTGCACGGCCTCGCCTCCAACGACGCTCCCGGTGAAGGAGACAAAGTCGACGAGCTTGTGTTGGACCACATAAGAGGTGAGCCCGGGCGAGAGGTGCAAGACCTGCACGAGATCTTGTGGAACGCCTGCCTTGTGTAATGCATCAACGAAGCGTTCTGCCACTAGGGGCGTCTGCGGAGAGGGTTTGAGCAGGACTGCATTCCCGGCCACGATAGCGGGCAAGACGGAATTGATGGTCACTAGATACGGATAGCTATGTTATATTCGAGTCATCAGCGTAAGGATGAAGCGAGAACGGGCGGCCAAGACCAGAGACTCACTTCCAAGGAGCGATCACGAAGACGACGCCGAGAGGCTCACGCTTGATGTACCGTCTGAACCCTGGCAGATTAGTGTCCGCGAGGGTGACGTCGGAGAGGCAGGACTCTGCGATGGAGAGCATGTATTCTGCGCGCGACAGAAACCCTCTGATCTCCCCGGGGACTTGGCTCACAGGTCTTTCAAACGGACATGATCAGACGGATCTCGCCGGTTGGGATGTGGGGCGAACGCACCGGCCCATCTGAAAGGTAAGCTCGAGATGGAGATTTTGCCGTTCCTCGTCTCCGATAGCCTTGAACACCGACTGCGAACAGATCTATGTATGCAAATGTCGTGCGAGAGATCTCTGTACATACCACGAACTTGTGCCCCGTCTCGATTCGTTCTTTCAGCGTGCGTTTGTGCCAAGCTGCTTGCGCGAGAGCGGCGTTCTGGATCTTGAGATCGAGATCGTGTTCGGTTGGGTATGTCCTAGTCACATATGGCTCCTGGTTGTGGGGAATTATGGTAGTCTGCGTCTGTACGTTGGCCATTAGCACGAGGTCAGGAGCGATGCGCTCGGCCTTGCGTTTGCGCCAAGCTGCTTGCGCGATGGCGGTGTTCTGGATCTTGAGATCGAGATCGTGTTTGGCTGGGTATGTCCTAGTCACATGTGGCTCCTGGTTGTGAGGAATTATGGCAGTCTGTGTCTGTACGTTGGCCATTAGTTCGAGGTCAAAAGCGATGGACTCGGCACGATCTGAATCGATAGTACCCCATCTTGCAGCTTGCCTGTGTTATCTTAATTATCTCCCTTCTCACAGTTGAGTAGAATCAACTTCAATCATATTCCTCCTGCTCGACACACGCAAACACAAACTTGTACTTGTTATTACACTGATCCTGACATCTACCATCTTCGACGATGATTCATCTCGAATGGGTTCAAGGGAAAACAGCTGGTTAAGCAAGAGCCGCGGGGGTTCGGACGGGACGAATAAGATGAGCTTGATCTGAATCTGTGACAAGGGTCAGAGAACGATCGCATAGCAAGAAAAATAATTACATACCACAGGAGGATGGTCGTCCGAAATCTCCTCGGGAACCATCCACCCTAGGTCTGAGTTGTGAGCCGGTTCGATGCTGAAAATCGAATAGAGATCCCCAGTTAGCGCGCGGAACACATCAAGACAAAAGCCCCTACGTACATGTATTCTGCAATTCGAAGTAGGTCGCACGCCAATCTTGTGTCCCAGACAAAGGGAACATGGAAGCCACGACCTTGCCGTCAGCCGCTTGGATGTACGAGTACGCGCCGCCTATGCCAAGCCGGAATGTGCCGGTGTCTTCGTCTTTGATGACGGTCCACTACAACAATGTGAAGTGAGTATCACATTCTGGAAGGGATATATGGACTGCCATACGTCCTGGACAGACTCACCAAGGCGTCAGGCTAGGAAGGTAGCCTAGCGAGACCAACGCTGACGGGGGGACCCTCGTCAGCAAGAGAGCGGAATCGAAGTCGGGAGTCATCAAGGTCTAAGCTACAGTAAGAGGGTTGGGTGTTAACCATACTAGGCGACCGTTGAAAACTCACTCGTTTTACACCCATAGGAACTTGTTACTTGGATTAGATAGAGATACCCCCGCGCCGCCGTATGACCTGAAGAATCTAGTATGAATGTCCCTTTTGGGTGAGCGCTTCAAAATTTTATTTGGCATGTACCATCGTGCGATTGACTGGGGCTTTGTCCAGGGAGAAATATTTTTGGGAGCTGTATATCCGTTCAATCACCAGTCAGGTCCCTCGTTCTCGATCACCTTTTCGAGAGAAAACCTGGATTTGGCATTACAACCAGTACCGCTGAGCACGGAATCAACAGATCCCCGTGCCCCACGCTCCACGGGCTTACCACATTGTATTACCATAACGGCGTCATCCTCGAACGGGGACACAGTTGCGACTCGAAACTCAACTTCCCCGTGCATCATTCCAAGTCCAGGCAGATGGACAAGTGGATTCGACACAATGCTACCGCAAAGGTCTGACTGTTTCACTAGTGTGTAGAATCCATTGGTTTTAGCTGTATATTCGCAGCAAGGTGTTTCGATCCGATAATGTCGACCTGGGCAGCTTGTTTAGTTGGTGGTCAGATTTACAAGAGCGTCACCGAAACATTTGCGTCATCCGGTAAGTAAAAATGGAATGAACCGGAAAGGTTTCGTCCGGTGTAGTCCAATGGAACGGAAATGTACGAACGTACAATCCCGTTTTCATCTTAGGTCAACAGGCTTCAGCTGGAAATCTGCCACGAGGGCGCAGCACACCAGCTCTTTGAACGGTCACTGTCTTCTGGACGCTCCAATTCTTCCTGCCAACTGCGGGCCATCCAGAGCGCGTGTGAGTGGGACAGAGTCCCTGTCAAGCGTCATGTCTAGCACGACGCACTGATCCGTGTACATGATGAACCTGGATGCGAATATTGCTCTCCACGTCTGACTTAGGTAACATATTACAGCACGCACCTGCGACGGTGGCCCCAGATTCCGATCGTATGGTCACCTACACCCAGTGCTTTGCGTGCGACAGGGTCGCAATTTGGGTGGGACGCGCTCATTTTCTTTGATTCTGAAAGATCTGAACCGGATGGTTTCCTTACCTCATGTGTTTGAAAGGAAATATGAAGGTGGTCAATGTGAAGTGGATCGATAGATCAAACCTTCCCAGCTACGTCGGCGTAGAACAAAAACATCCTTTTCTTTAGCAGAGAATCGATGGCTAAAATGAAGAAAGCGCGGGGATAAGAAGCCACAACTGACTGGTCGTGGTGGGTTCGAGATGCAATGCTCGACAAGTAGCAAGCTAGAAGATGGATCGGGAGGTAGAGTATACCATCTAAATATCTCCTGTTCAAAATGTCAGATGAGTGACCTGAAGAACAGTGCGGTTAGGACGGTCGAAGAGTCAGAAGCCCTGAATTCTCGGATCTAGTAGAACACCTTTCTAGTCCATTCGAATCACTCTCTTCCGTTAAGGAAAGCGTGTAATAATATAATAAGGTGCAAAGGGTACGAATCAAGACCAGCATCTCATACTTTGTACCGACGACCTGTTTTGGTAAAAAAGGTTTGCAAAACATACACCTGCAAACTGATCCATAGTTAATATTTACCACATCGCTCCTGTATGAGACCACATACGCTGCCATCCCAACGACGGCCAAACTTTCGCACACGCCATACCAGAACAGGCGGCTATATGCGTGGTTAGTCGGACACCAAACATACATACTACGGGCTCACTTTTGGGTGGATTTGACCAAAGAGAAACCGCGTGTTTCGCGTGTGTGGAAGCTGCGGTGGCATGAGATGGTTCGACGCGTCCAGCAGAACACTCACTGTCTCTGGGTACGCTTGATCCTCAAGAGCATGGCGTTGAGGCGGTAGATACTCTCTTCTATTGGGCTCGTGTGGTCCGACACCTGGCCCGCCTTGGCTGCCACCTCTCTCCGCGGTTCGCTCTCGACCATGATGTCAAAATCGATCAGCTTGTCGGTTAACGTGGACATGTCGTTTTCGAAACAAAAGGAATATTCCCCAATGGTGTTCGCAGTGAGGACATAGTCACCCGAACGCTCGCGCAACCCGTCGAGAAGCAGCTTGTCGTTGGGATCTTTGATGTCAAAGTCGATGTCGAAGGAGCCACCCGCTTGGACCTGACATTGACATTGAAGCTGGGAAAACGCGGTCGGTCCAACAATAACTAATACGTACTGCAAAGTAGAACTGCGAAACGGGGTCAGTGTTTCGGACCGTCCAGCTAATTGGGCAACACGCACCCCGATTTTCTCGCCAGCCTTGTCCACGTCAGCGTAAAAACATAGTCGCTCGTTAGGTGAAATGACGGTCGTAAGTGCGACACCTTGGGCCCGCGGAACTGACACGAGGAAGAGGACGCTGGAAACAAGCAAACTGAACAGCATCATGCATCAGCTGAAATGATGGGTGGTTTCGGGGTGTATGTTTTCGGCACAGGTGGCCGGTTCAATCGGAGACAGGAATATTATATCTCCGCGAAGCTATCAGTGATCTCCGCTCCGTCGCGTCCTGCCAGTGTCCACACAGATCTGCGTACTTTTTGACAGGTGAGGGCAGAGCAGGCCTGTATCAACGGTCCTGATCTACCAATCTCAGTGTACTACCGAGGAAATCAAATGGCCAAGGACGTGCACGCTTTGTATCAGGCTTTTCCCCTTCCAGAGCTCACTCGGGACGCGACGACGTCCACACCCAATCAGGCTTCAAAGGATACCCGATCTTATCCAGACTTTGTCGTGCGCTGGAATGCGTATCCATTTATCGTGCATACACCCCGCTCTTTTGTTACCTCTTCCTCATCGTCCCTTTCCGCGGCAAGCATGCAGGCGATGTATTCTCCGAGCCCCTTCCGGGAATCACAAGCACCCTCTTTGGCATTTCCAGAAATATCACCCCCTTCTCGGGGATCAGGAAGCACTCCCTTTGAGCGACAATTTATTAGCGATTTCCCTCGAGAATGGAACGATACCAACTTTCAAATCTCCCCTGTCAGCAGAAGAGACTCTCGATCTCCGATATGCCACTCGGCATTTTCTAGCTCTGGGAGGAACTCTTTTAGGACTGCCAACGATGACTCCGATTCCCAGGATTCCCAAGACGTTGTAGAGCGTGTCTGTTTAATCGATAAATTCATTTCCGCGGCTGCGGATATCGAGGACAACTCCCCCTTGTCCCCTTCCCCACTCCAGGATCGTTCGTCACCTCTATCGGATATATCCGAACTTAGTTGTCTTTCATCTCCCGAATTTTCTGATGATCTCGGACGTCTAATCGACTTGCAAACTCCACCTACATCCCAAACCCAAGAGGGACTCCAGGAATCAGGGCGATCGAACGACCAATGTAACGATCCACCTGCCAGGTTCAAAAGACAGTTTCCACTTCGTCGAAGCTCTCCTTGTTCTCCCGACTCGGGTTACCTGCCTGCGAAGGGCTCTAGATACAAACGGAAGAGAACCCCTGGAAGCCGCGACGGCAACGGCAGATCGACCGGGCGCAAGAAAGCGAGAACTACTACCCCTCATGAATCAACTATCACTGACTCCAGTTCCTCACTCGGGACACTGTCTCGGCGACGACTTCCTACTAATGTACCTTACGATTCACAGTTTTCACTTTTTTACCTGTGTTTCCCGGTCAGCTCTTACGTCCGGCTGGCTGACGGAAAGTTCGTGTTACTCAGTGAAGGCAGACTTTGATGAACAATCGATTGAACGTGTCCTCTAGATTCCCCTTGCTTTCAACTGACATGAAGTGCCCTGCGGGAACCTATAACGAACCACGAGATGCCCTGGATCTGTATACACCACGTTTCGTCAAGGGATCCGGAGTCACAAAGGTCGGCGTATGTCCGATCTGCATCGAGCCTCCCTCCCGCGGTGGCAAGGGCGAGACTGTCTGGCTCTCGATGAAGTTTTCTGCGTATAAGTGGCACGTATCTTGTTGCGCAATTTCCTCTCCAGCTCACACGACACGCCCGACAGAGTGGCGTTCTTCACTGACGAAATACTGATTTAGTAATGCATATGCGAGCAGTTACCACTTGCAGTACGCTCACGGTACGTCCAGAGTCACTCGTATACAACTTTCATTAGATTTGTCAAGGAATCTCCTCTGTGTCTGGTCTTCCTTTCTCTCCTCCGGTCTCTTTCCGGACCACCAAACGTCCAAACGCGGCCAAGAACGAGCGCACAAGTGTACAAGAAGGGAAGTGTCATAAATGCAAGAAATGGATTCTCGTAGAGAGTATCAAAAATATGGATATCAAGGTCGGTATTCCGAGTGTTCTTGGTAGGATTACTGACTATGTGCATCGCAGGTAAAAGAACTTTATTGGTACGTACGGAACGCGGTTGCCGCAGTACCTGCAACTCAGTCACACAGGTGGAAACACGCTGCTGCGTGCCACCAAGGTAGTCACATCGACGGAGACGACGACTTTTTTCTAGACGATGACGCTTACCGCTGGGTTCAGGAAGCCCAATGAGCGCTTCGTCTCTTATACGCTTCGTTCTTGTCCTCACTTTCCTAGACCGCGTTGCTCACCCCTGCTTTGCTGACTGCATGGACTCCGTAATTCGATACCTGGACTATTTGTAATGTGTGCTTCTGATGTTGTTAAGAGGTATAGATGTGTATTTTATTGTCTCTTTGCTCATGGAGCGACATCGTGGCCTGTTGTAATGTCATAAATCAATTGACAAAATTTGGTGGTATACAGTTGCGCGATACGCGATCGCCACAACTTGAGCCTATGACTCGGACCCGTCTGCTCACCATTTAGTCCTCGTTCACAGCGTGGTCCCTAGCTGGTGTCAACTAATCCAGAAGACTCCCACCGTTCAATCCCCCAGCGGGAGGGAGCACACACCACTCACCAATGTCCAAGCCAACTCCCGAAACAGACGAGTTCTAGGCCAAAGTTCACCGTCATATGGTCTAAAGCGGAGAATGGGACATGTGCGTGCCATGACCCTCTACAAATCAGCGGATCTCAAGTTTTCGATTCCCAACAGAATGCTCCGCGTCCTTTCATCCAAGCTCGGAACAGAGGTGGGTGGACGAGATGCGGAGTCACCGTGCAAAGGGTGTTTTGTTGGTCTTTTCGACTTCCCACTGAGAGGTAGGCTGACGAAACGACGCCTCTCTACAGAATGTGCGCAGCCGATGGACCTGCCTTCGATCCTCGAGGAGATATGCTCGCCCACACAAGGTGAGTGCGCGCAAAAAAGTCGGATAGCTTACGCATCTCATTTTTCCGAGGATGGGAACATCACTTTACAACAAATCATCATTTAAACTACAACCTGAGCGAACAAGAAAAGAATATCAAGGCACCAAGTATACATAGTTCGTCCAATCCCGCATTCAACATTATCAAGAAATATCCAGCAAGGACGAATCACAAGAAAATCAAAAAGCCTCACTCGACCCTCGACCAGGGGCAGAGCTCACAACTCGCGCACCACCCGGTCCGAAAACCAAGTCAGGTACTTATCATTGGGTAGCACGACGGGCACTTTGACCTGGAAGGCATTGCTGCGCTCGTCCAGTCTCATTTGGCGAAAGTCCCTAAACGTCCCAGGTCTGACGACCCAAATGACGGGTTTACCAAACGTCTGGTGGTCGAGTGCCCAGCCTATATTACGGTTGGTTTGTGACAGCGATTCAACGATATGTTCCGGGGCATCAAGAAACAGGTCGGACACTGAGCGCGAGGCAACGTTTCGTGAGCAAGACACGCAGGGGGACGAGTACCAGAGAAAGGCATACCTTGGTCAGCGGAAAGCTCAACAAAGAACCCAATCGTGGTCGGGGTCCGGCGTTCGTCCATCGTCGCAGTCCAATCAACTATGTACGTGAGGGATTTCTCAGACACGGATGACATCGCAGCCCTCAGTTCTTTTTCGGTAACCATGAAATCAGTGAAACGTAGGATTACGCTGTCGACAGGTGTGGTCAGTAGACACACGACGAGCTTGGGTGGATACTCACTTGCGCCGCTCAACAAATTGGACAATGGGAGCACCATCTGATGGGTCGAACCCTGCAACCTCAATCACGTCTCCGAGACGATATCGCCATATACCATTCAGAGTGGTTAACACGATTTCATATCTCCCCCCAACCTCAACTTCCCACTGCGGTGTGGGTCAGTGTGCTGCTCGGTCTCACGAAAAATCCTCTCACCGGCTGTGCGATTGCGCTGATCGAATCGTCGCCCTTTCCGATATCCAAAAACTCGATGATGGTCTGTTTTGTCAACTTGAACTGGTTCAACTCCCGTGCATTGTAAGGTAATCCGATCATTGAGGCCTCTGTGCATCCATAGCCGACAGGACATATATCTGTGTTGGGACCAAGGTACGATCGGGCCTAGACAGGAACCGTCAGGGCGGGATATCAGGAGATAAATATAGGAATCGTGAATTTACCAATGGGATAGATGATGCGAACGAACCACTCGCAATACCTTCGATCGAATGCAGCTTTGGCCAAATATGACTGCACCAACCGGGACAGGAAGATGGACGCCCAAGGGTGCGCAGCTCTACCGCACGCTCAGGGTCTGGGGAAAGATTGGCCTAGTCACGAATCAGCATCTAGGATTAATCCAGTAACTAGAACAAACCTCGAGGTAATGTCGAACATCTTCTACACCCTCCAGATGCGGAATAGTACCGTGTTCGATGCAGTCCACGATCATGTCAAACTCCGTGTCAACTAGGCGCATCATGTCTACAAACGAAGTGATGAACACCGCAGTCACAATCTCAAGGGACCTGCTGGCGATTGCGAACAACGTATGGATGATAAGGAAGGATTGATACTTCCTAACAAATGAAGTAGCATAAGGTGCGGTGTGGTCACGTACTAGGAAAGTAACAAGTCAGCATAAGGTGAGTTGTATAATTCACGCCTTACTAAATGTCCCCATCTTTTCCTCGTCTTGTTCGGGGTCCAGGTCCCACTTCAGCCTGCGAAACGCGCCTGGCGCATCGATTAGATAAATGGGCCTGACAAGACAGTTGTCTTCGTCCACGACTTCTCTCCGGTTGTACCAGAGGTACCGCATGTCGGCTCTGGTGCGCCCGCGGAGAACATCAGACGTCAGCGGAGACCCGGAATTCGAGGACTGAGAACCGGATAGTGAATTGTAAACGGGGAAACTTTTCGCGGCACCACCGGACGTCGAGCTTGACTCTGCCATATAATATGGCAATCCGGGCGCCAGTAAGTTAACTACAGCGCTCGCCTTGCAAGGTCTTTCACGAAACCTCGCAATAAGCGGTGCATATGCATTGTATGTTGTCAATTGAACCGTTTTCCTAAATGTGTCGGAAAGAGTATCATCATCTTGTCCGTCGACTAGGTCAGTCGTCGCACGACGAAATTCGGAGAGCTCGGATGCAGCTTGAGCAAACTGGGTTTTGGAGTTTTGCCTGATTATCTTGCATAGAAGCTGGTTGGTCTGCTCCCTCAGCTCTACAGAGCGTGGTGGCGGAATAGATGGAAGGAGAGCGGGGTGATCCATGAGTGTTGTGGTTGAAGATTACTGTATTGTCTGTGCGTTATTAAATACTCGCCTAAATGCGCCGGCCACCTCAGCAGGATGTAACCATGTTAAGAATTAGGCACCCGAGTTACAACCCTGCAGAAGCCAACTCCATAACTCGTTTTGGTCGACAAAAAGTAATGGCATGAAAGAGACGTCAAGCGGGCTATTCAAGTTCTTCTCGTGGATTTATGTAAGAAGAACGAGGAAGGACTGTGATAAGATGAAATTAGTCGTAATAAGCCAAAATTAGCGCTGTTTAAAATTACTGATTGAACTACTTGACCACAAGTGCTCCAAGCGTCATCGCAATGCCTCCTCCGTTGCGTTTCACCACTCGTCCCTAGTAGAGGTGGGGTGCATCAGCAAGTTGGCTCGAAACGTAATCGCTTGACGCTTCTTTCATGGGGTTTTTGTGGTCGCAGATTGGACCAAAAACTGTACCATTAGTTTTTCGTCGACCAAAACGAGCTAGAGTGGGTTTTTGCCGGGTTATAACCCGGGTGCCTAGTTTTCGACTCGGCTACATCTTGCTGTGGCTGGGTGATTGAATCAACATCATTACCCGGTTTCGTTACGTTGAAGGGTTCTGAAAAGCCTGTTCGGCTAGACGCTTCGATTGGAATTTTCGAGACGTCAGCCGGCCGATCAGAGACTCGGGAACGTACTTATCATCGATTAATCTGTGAATCGGACCGATGCATCGGTGGCGAGCAAGAAATATTATACAATTGCATGATTCCCATCAAATGATTCCAGCCTATCAGCAGGATGTAGCCGAGTTATAACCCGGCAAAAGCCCACTCTAGCTCGTTTTAGTCGACGAAAAACTAATGGTACAGTTTTTGGTCCAATCGGAGGCTACAAAATCCCCATGGAAGAAATGTCAAGCGATTACGTTTCGAGCCTCCAACATGCTGATTGGCACTGCCCGAGTTCAAGTTGATTATGTACAAACTTTAAAGTTCAAATCTAAAAAATTAACGGACTCGCTGAACGCCACATAATTTAACCGCCGGTCACGGAGAAGCATTGAAGCCACTTGAAGGTGTGGAACGACTCTCTTCCGACTTGGAGCTCCATCATGAATGGAAAACAGTGACAACTCGCAAGCATCCGGCTACACTACTATAGTAGAAGTACATGTATCTTTATGTAACGTTATAACTGCCAAACGGAGACATGTTAAAGTGCGATCTTTCAGCGCTCAGCCTCCGGTTCGGTTTACAGTAGCTTGCATGATTAAGTACTTGAGTCACCCAGTTGGCCGGCTTTTGAAAACGATCACTACTTCGCTAACAGTGACTTTTCCCTTCAATTACCCCTCATCTAGGACACATTCTAAGGCTTCATGAAGTTGAATGGTATCAATCCATGCAGTATTCGTTGAGATAGAAAAATTGTCCGTGACGGCCATTGCCGAGTACTGCCGAAGCAGAGTGATCCGCTCGGAGATAGCTGAGTACTAGTACCAGCTGGGGTTCAATTTGCGTTACAGAAACCTCGTCATATTGGGGAGTCTTGGAGTGGCCCTAGTATTAAGGATTGGAACAGGGATGAATATGTGATGGGTAAATCCAGAAGGCTGCTCTCAACAATAAGTGACTCATTCAGTGCAAACAGAAACTCAGGCGATAATTTACTGGCAAAGCCCTCATTTCCAGGAATATACCATCATTGGGTCCACTCAGATGAGCAGCAAATGTCTTCGTCCTTTGCATTGCCTGAATTGTCATGCCAGTACCCATTGAGCACTTCCTGATCGGAGTTGCCACACTGCAGTCCTTGGACTGCCAAACTGTTGTCAGTGAGTGACATGGCACTTGGTAGTAGCTACTTCTGCTCGACCTCTCTCCATTGGGCATGGTGTCAAGTTTATGTCCCCAACCAAGCAGCATTTGCACATACATTTGATCACAGTTGTACTGTACTGCATTGGCAAGGACCCTGGTCCAGTCCTGCACATCTCTTGGGCCTCCCACTTAAGCTCAGCCATCATTGCTTGGCACCAAGTCATCAACCTTTGAGGTGCATTGTCAGACCACGCAATCAGCATGTAGAGGTGAAGACTCTTGGGTCAATTATGCACGTGTCACACACAGGCAGTGGCGATGACAATGGCTCATTTCCCCGTGTCAGCGAAGTCAGCTCAGTGGGGCTCTGGTTCAATGGTGCAGATGCAGGATTGCACGGTGTCATGCCCTGTGGCATGCATGCATGCATACTGTTCAGATAGTCATGTATACCTAGTGCATAGGTTGGTGCACCCACCTTCCCCTTTGCCACTGGCAGAGTGCCAGATGTTTTGCTCGTTCCCCTGGAGTAGATCCCAAGATTTGTGGTCACAGCCTGTGTATCAGTGGGGGTGGCTGCCTCTGTTACTGTGGTTATCTTAGAGGTATGCATTTCCTTGCAACCTGGGGGGAGCCAAGGAACCTGTAAAGAAACCTGTGATCCACACGTGATGCCTCTCGATCCTATGTTTGACGCAATACATGGGTGTTGGTGAGAAGAGGCATGTAGGTTGGAAAAGGCCTGTGTTTGTATCATACTGACAGGGAGGTTGACCAGTCAATCATAATCAGACAGGGTACATTCTACCTCCATTACCACAACGAGAAAGCCAAATATTTGCTTGAGGAACTGTCGCCTATCGAATCAACAAAGATGATTCCAATAACTCAGCTTAGATGGCCAGACTAATGGGAAGCGAAATGGAGTACCATTCAATGGGGGGCAAAAAGAGCAGGAATGTTCTTCAGCTAATGCATTAAAGTGGTTCAAGAACGAAATCTCTATCTTCATCACATCCACACATAACCTTGATGTCAGCTCCCCCCTCAGAACTCAGTTTTGTAGGTTGCTGACCCTCTGGATGAACGTGCAGACAAACCCTGATTCTGAGCAAGCATTCTTGGGCATTGTCGATGAGTTGCAGACAGGGTTGAACAGGTGGTGTCTTTGACAACATGTGCCACAGAGATCATGGTCTCACTGCTCATGTGCAATTGACAGGTACGATTCTCTGGATCCTGCAGTGGCTGGACAGGGTCAAGAACAGCAGCCATGGACAAGCTGTGGAGTCACTTTCAGCAGCATCACTGCATGGCTGTCCTGCTAGATCTGTGATCCTTTTTTCCTTTTTTTTTTTTTAAAAAAAAGCCCTTGTTAGGCTATGACCAACTCATGTGTGCCAAGTCAGTACACATAAGGACCAAAATGGCATGACCAGCAGGTCCTGGACAAACGAACTGAATTGAGATTTAAACATTTGTCACCCGTCGGTGTATCAATAACGGAACGAAATATCCATTCACCACCTCGATGTATGATGACAACTATGAAGAGGGAGCAAGAGATCAGTCAATTGGATTGGACAAGACATGGTGGATGTGAAAAAGGAAGGGTGATCAGGACCTTCAAGGGTATGATAGAGGGCCAGGGTGAATGTTCCTCAAGGAGCCGGAAGCACTCGGTCTGGTGCACAGCAATGAAAACCATCATGATGGAAAATGAAAGATGGTGGAATGGACAAGAACATCGTAGAGATGCTCACCTGTCAATGATTCTAGTTTGAAGTGGGACTGGATGGAAGAAAGGGAAAAAAAGTGACCATTATATAAGCGAGCAAAGGTGATACACGCCGGGCGATATACTATTGATTCATGTTACATCAGAGTCCTACTAGTGCGCACAGAGACATCCCATCGCCCATATCGTTTAACAGAAAATCTCATCCTGACTCCTGTGCGCTGCCAGTGATGGGTCGTGAACCCCGGGCCAGTGGCAGATATCCACCATCTCGATGTCATTACCTTCATCATCTTCAACTTCCACACTGGCTGTCGACAATTCCATTGGCTCTCCTGTGGGCTAAACTAATGGCGCAAAATACTTGAGTAAGTGTCTCTACTGGGATGCACTTAGTGAGCATTTCGAGGGGAGCAATGCGGAACTAGTCATACCTAGACCATGACCAACAATGTTGTCACAGAGACAAACTGTCGAGCTACTGCGATGTCGATAGGGAACTGGCCATAGTAGTTGGGTGTATGAGAGCAACAGCCAGCACTGATAAGCAATTGCATAGTTTCGAGGCACCAGGTTTCATTGCATGCCTCCCGCATGGCGACATGTAGAACAGTATCTCCATTCCAATCTCTAGCATCAAGATTTGCCTCGTTCTGAATGAGGAAGGGAACCATCCATACTTGGTGTTGCAGAGCAGTGAACAAAACCCCGCAAGACAATGGAAAGCCCTCGGATAGAAGATATTCCACAATGGGGACAGACCCTCGAGCTACTGCGATATCGATAGGAAACCGGCCGTTATCGTTAGGTGTAGAAGTGGGACAGCCAGCGTCAATGAGGACTTGTATAGTTTTGAGGCACTGAGCTTCCCCGAGGCTCACCATAGCGACATGTAGGACCGTATCCCCATTTTCTTCTTTGGCATCAATATTTGCTCCATTGTGAATGAGGAATGGAACCATCGACACTTGGTGTCGCAGAGCAGTGAACAAGACCCTGTGAGGTAGTGGCACACATTTTGATAAGAGATATTCCACCACAGAAAGAAAGCCTTCGGCTATTGCAATGTCGATTGGGAACTGGCCGTTGTCATTAGTAGTAGAAGCAGGACAGCCAGCGCCAATCAGGACTTGTGTGGTTTTGAGGCACTGAGCTTCCTCGAGAATTTGTATGGCTACATGTAGGACTACATTGCCATTATCATCTTGGGCATTAGGATCGGCTCCTTTTTCAATGAGAAACGGAACCATACTATCCGAGTCCTCGTCCTCGTCCTCGCCCAGCACAGCGGTGAACAAAACCTTGCGACGTGATGACGCGCATTTGGATAAAATATATTCTACAACGATGTCAAACCTATGAATCATCGCAATGTCGATAGGAAGTTGGTTAGAAGCGTTGGGCGTGGAAGACTGACAGCCAGCACCAAGGAGAACTTGCGTCATTGCAAGGCAGTCGGTCTCTTCATCCGCCTTCATGGCAATGTGTAGGAGGGTATTACCATTGGTCGTTGTAGCATGCAGGTTGGCTCCTTGTTGAATCAGGAACCTAATCATGGACATCGAGATTTCATCTGCTTCGAGTAAGGCTTCGACTGCAGTAATTAGACTCGTGGGAGATAATGATAAGCCTTGGGATAGAAGATATGCCACTACGGAGATGTGCCCTTCAGCCACAGCAATGTCAATGGGCAGCTCGCCACATAGTAGATGGGATGTGGATGGGTGACAACCAGCACTGACTAGAATGCGCACTGTCTCAAGGCATTGAACCTCGTCAAGCCACATGGCGCTATGGAGGAGAGTATGTCCATAGTTGTTTGTAACATGAAGATGGGGATGGGCTCCATTGCGAAGGAGGAATGGGATCATTACTGTTGCGTGCGGCAGTGCAGCGAACAGGATCATGGGAGGTAATGGTGTCCGTTTGGATAGAAGGTATTCTACGACGCTGACAAACCCTCGAGAGACCGCAATTTCAATAGGAGACTTGCCATCATTGTTAAGCGCTGAAGGAGAGCAACTAGCACCAACAAGAAATTGTGTAATTGTGAGGCATTGTGCTTCATCCAGGTACTGCATAGAGGCATGCAGGAGTGTATTGCCATTGTCCTCAGCGCGAAGATCAGCTCCTTTACCAACGAGGAACATAAACATTGATGCTTGGTATTTCAGGGCAGTGAGCGAGATCTTTTGAGGTAAGACACATCCCAGGGACAGAAGGCACTCCACAACACGACGAAATCCTAGTCTGACAGCACTGTGAAACATTTCTGCACTGCAGGAGAAAAGACTGCCTCGAGAACCGTGTGCATACTTTTCGACCAGTGATAAAATAATGTCTTCGTCATCCAGGATTCGTCTGATGATTTGAAACAATTGATATTCCTCCTGTGTCATGCACTTGCGCTCACCATCTTCATTCCTCATAAGGGCATTGAATGCAGTCGCTTGCCGGGAGGGATCAGGACCCAATAAAGACACAATCCCTGAGCATGTGCAGAACGACGGCAAATATTTGCCTATCCGGCAGTAATCCTGCTTGGCTGCCATATGGAAGAGGAGTTCGCCGCGACAATTGCAAGCCAGGGGGTCACACCCAGCGCCAAGCAGCATATCTGCGATCTCCAGACGAATGCATCTATCGATATCGGGTGTTCGCATAGCTACATGTAGCAGCGTATTTTCATCGGAATTGAGAACACAAGCCTCGGCTCCTTTACTCAGCAGTAACCGGATCATCTTGGGTTCAAGCTTCAGGGGCGAAGCTTGTAACGCAGTAAACAAGATCCGGGACGGTAGCTGCACAGCGAGAGAGAGGAGATATTCTGCGACTGAGACATATCCTCGCATCACGGCAACGTGGATCGGTGGCTTATCATCAGCGTTAAGATCGCGAGGGTTGCAACCAGCCCCAATGAGGAGTTGTGTGATCACGAGGCAAACGTGCTCGTTAGAAATCCTCATGGCTACGTGCAATGGAGTATCTCCATTCCTAGCAACAGCTTTCACGATGGCTGCTCTGGGGATTAGCAAGTTGATTCTTCAAGCTCGGATTGTGGACTAACCATTAACATGCGATGTTGATGACTCGTCAAGAACGAATGAGTCATTCATGGAAAGCAAAGCCTTGACAACGGAAACAGATCCCATTTCGACCGCAACCAGCAGAAGCGCCTCTCCACAGCCAACTTCAACTAGCCTAGTCGAGACGAGTTTCAGGTCATGATCGGCCACTCCTTCGAATTCCTCTGCACAGTCAATCACAGATTCCAGAAGTCGTCCGTTTTCCCAAGGGGCAGTTTCCCACGCGAGAAATTCTGGTGTTTGAAGCAACCGTCTGATGACTGAGGGAGGAAAATCTTGAGGCCGGTCTCTAAGAACATGTGTGAGCAACGTCTCCGGTATAGTGCTTCCCTCCCCTAAGAGTATGTCGATCATTTGCGTTTGACAGCAATGAACGGCAACTTCCAGTGAGATTGCTTTGGGCATTTCCACGTCGAATGAGTCCCAGTCTTCGATAGTCAAACCTGGCCGGTTCACTTCAGCACCTTGCGAGATCAGTGCCCTAGCATGGTTAACCTTTCCAAAATGTGCAGCATATACGAGAGGATTCGTTCCATCCCGAGGCGCAAGAGAAGTACCACAGACAAATGCTTCGAGCAGGGCTTCAGATCCAAATGCAATGAGGGTATAAAACGTGAAATCGTGCTCGGAAGTCGGCCACGGAATGCCAGTGCGAATTGACGGAACTAATTTGCACAGTCGATCCCATTCACGAGCGTATCTGTGAATAACCATTCGAAGAGCTTCAATGTCTTTGAAAACGCCAGTATTGTGTACCCCGAGATGACCAAGATGACCAAATCCATCGGAAAGGACATATTTCAGAAGTGGGCGAGATTTGTGTGGTGTACTACTTGGGTCAGGGTCCTGTTCTCGCCTGAGGATGATCGATGACTTCTCTCCTGATTCCTCGAGGCAAAATCCAATATATGCCATGCAAAGCCTAGCAAGGCTTTCGTGGGCATCTCCCAGGACGATATGGTATGAGGGCAGTTTGTCGCGAACTAGTTCTCCCATGAGGTACTCCTGCATAAAGAGCTGGTGAGTTACATGCAAATAGGTGAAGCCCTGATGATGGAACGAACTAACCTTGACACTCATATGGGAGAGGGCGATTATGTCCGTGTCGTCATGATGAACCACGAGGCTCTGGCAGACTTCCACTAAAAACTTGGTCCCCTTCATCAACCTATAGCTGGAATCCAGCATTCGATAGTCCGGGTCAAGCGTGACCCCTTCAAGGAGTTCCGTCATGCGTATGGGACGCAAACAAGCCACAAGCCATACTAACGCACGTCGCACTAGGCGTGCATCCGACGGCCTTCTGTCAATCGCCAAGAGAATTCTCCTGTACGTCTCCTCAAGCCCCTCCGGAAGGCTGTTCAACACCTTTCGAATTTCTGGTCCTGAAGTGCAGTTTTCTAGCGTTTTGATTTGGCATTGTACCCAACGAAACCTTGAGCACACAACTATTAGTCAAATCACTGAGGAAAGGGATAATAATCCCTCACATCCCATCTGCCCTTGCACATAGCTCAGCTTGAATTTCCTCCTTCAGTATGCCGTCGCACCATTTGAACTCACAGCGAGATTCAAGTTCTCTTGTAACGTATAGCCTGATGTCAGCTGACAATTCACTCGCCATTCGATCCATTGATATGCATGTGAAAGGAGAGAGAATACTGGTGATTGCCTGCAATGGTCGAGAAGTGGCAAATACTCGCATGTCACCCGCGCTCATGATAAGCCCATCGAGGAGACTTTCGACTTCTTTGCACTCGTCTAGTCCATCGACCACAACAAAAGGCTTTCGTGAGAATAATCTTGCGACCTTGGACAAACAACTTGCGAGTCCCTTGGGGCTGTAGAATGGATCAGGATGACTTTGATACTCCTTGAGTAGTTCGTCCAGTAGTTGTTCTGCGTCAGGCTCAATGATCGAGAGCTGAGTGATTAATTGTGCGAGAATGGAACATAAAACTTCAACGGCACTCGTAGATCGCATTGTTCGAAAATCGCAATAGAAGTATGCCAGGGGTTCTCCCTCATTCTTTGTGTTGGTGAGGTCTTCAATGACAGAAGATCTGCAAGCGAAGTCAAGGTCACCGCTCGAAAAGAGACGGAAACGTACGCCAAGATGGTCTTTCCTGCACCAGCTATAACCAGATTCATGTCAATGACAAGAAAGTTCCGATTATCACGAAATATATACCTCTCCCTTGGAGCCACAACAAGGATCCTTGACCCTCCCTCCACGACGTATACTCGTCCGTAATGCACAACCAGGTGCATGTGTCGGATTGACGTCTCGACAACGTCTGTCGATGTTTCGTTGCACAATCCAACGTGTCAAGTAACCTTAATAGCTTGTCTCGTTTCCGGGCTGGACGGTGGTGAGGTCAATTCGTCCTGAGGCAGGATAGCTAGACATACAAAGAACCTCCTTTCTCGCGATGTCTCTCGCTACGGTAAATTGAGATTGCTGTTGATCCTGCATGCAACCGTCTCTAGAATATGCATGGCATTAACTTTATTCAAAAATAAAAAGAGTAAGGAAAATCATTGGAGGCTCACTTATTCCTGGAGGGGGTTGTCTGTTTGTGCATTTCATTTTCAGGATTACTGCATACATTTATCAGCTTCATGAACTTGACTGAATACTACATTCTGCTCAAGCTCACCATATGTCCGTCGGAAGCAAGAAGTTAAAATGAGCCGTGTGATCATGGTAGAGCGCGATGGCTGCGTTCATGTATTCTTCACACACTGATGCCTCGTCTTGCTCAGAACTGAGCAGGTCCTTCATCTTTCTCAACGTATCTAAACACGCCTCGGGTTCGGTGCTCGACAACCAGTTCATCGAGCGGATATCGAGTACATAGCGGCGACGAAGTCTTGGTTTGCTGAGCGCTTCGAGCATGGCTCGAGAAACTTCCGTGATCGTTTCAAACTCGAATTCGAGCTGAACGAGAGAGTGTTGTTGAACCTGTCTGACACCTCTCTTTGCAGAATATTGAGATATAGCGTTTTGGATACTCTGGGCGTCCAATATGAGCGAGTTCAGAACGGTCTTTGCAGAGTCCATGGTCGTAGTCAAGATGTGATGTATGGATTTCCAGACATAGGTTCGTACAGGATTACCAAGAAACTACTGGCAATTGATATCTCACGGCCCGAATCGCCCGATCTGCCCCTATTTATTCTCTTTTGCATTGACGCTACCTGTCGACGTCTCCATTGATCCTCATATTCGCTGGATCGATACTTGGATAAGAGGTGTCTTCTGGGATAAACCTGCCTCAAACGCTCAGGTTGGAGAGTTGTCGTACTTATTATGTTTGGGACGGGATCCAGACTTTAGTTTTCCAGTGGGTCAATGTAAACAGTTTAGATGATATCCAGGACGGCTTGAACAAGAATTCGCGACTCTCACAACTAGAAATTACAATTACAGAGACTCGCCTAGGGCGTTCAACGTCCAGTTATGAACAAGTGCAATGATAAAATGATTTAATTGAATGGTTTCAGTTCCAGAGGAGGTTGAGTTAGGTAGGAAGACGATTATTCCTGCTGTTCCGAGTGGTCATCCTACTTGACAAACCTACGTGGTTGTCCGCTGTCAGCGAGGGCGTGTCGAAGGAGGAGGGTTAACACGCGTTCGCGAAGCCGGATCCAACGTTACGCAAGATCGCCCTGACTTCCCTCGGGTCGTCCCGTAACCTACTCTTCAACCAGTCAGGCCTGCTCAACTTCGACGAACATTCAACGTCCGTCTTTGAGTCAGCTACATCCCCTTCGAATAGTCACGCTCCCAGGGTCGGAACGAGAATAATAAACGTTCATTATGTCTGACACTAATGCTACCACAGACTGGAACTGGATGAGGTCTCGCGATTGCACGCACGTATAGGTCACGAAGAGGGGAAGGGAATTCATGATAGAGCGGGCATGTGCAAGGAAAGTACATTATCCATACTACACAGTGATTGAAAGGTACATCTCGCGTGCCGGGTGGTCATTCAGTGATCCCGGGACTTTCTAGAGTAGGCATGAGATGGCATGTTGAAATAGATCGAAGAGGACGGTACCTGTATTCGCCCTCCGCGGCCACACTCAAATCCTCGATCTCGCCCTGCGCGGACGAGAGTGCTTCGGCGGCAGAAGCAAAGTAAACTAGCTGAGACGGACGTCAACGATCTATGAGGAGTAAATTACGTCCTGTGCTCACTTGTGCTTTGATGAGATCATTCAAGTTCTTGAGCGGCTCGGGCTGGGGACGAGGTCAATGCCTCGCAAAGAGTGCAAACGGCTGGCACGCACGTTTTCGAGCACGGTCTTCATGAGCGTGATGGCAACCTCGGTCTTCTGGACGAGGTCGTCCTCTGCGTTCTCAATGTCTAGCTTGGCCTGTTCCTGCCTGGCGGGACCGGCGGTCTTCAACCTAGGGCAGGGATGAGTCAGACCGACCGACCGAGCACGACGACGGCGACGACGTACGATTGTTTGGCAGCATCAAGCTCCAGCCGACTGGCACGCACGGCCTGGCGCGCCTTCATGGCAACGTTGATCGACGTGTTGAGCGTAGTCTGCCACGGGAGGAGATACTGGTCTTGGATTGCTTCGTCCTGCTGGACACGGGCGGTAGCGATGGTATCCCAAGCGCCGGCATACACGCCAAGGGCCCTCCCGAGCTTGTCGTTGTTGCCGCCGGGGGCAGAGTGGAGGACGGTGGCCGCGTTGGTGGCAGCGCGGCCGAGGGCATGGGGCAGCGTCTTATGCTGGGCCGCGGGGGGTGCGATGGGGTTTGGGGTGGGAAGGTTGGTCCCCTTGAGGTTGTTGGCTGCGAAGTTGGTGATACCGTGACCGATGGTGGTAGAGAGCTCGGTGATGGACTCTTGGATCTGGGTGGGGTAGTCATACGACTCCGAGTCGTACGCCTTGGTTATCCTGAAAAAGGGGTCAGACGGGTACGGAAAGTGTGCAGGGTTGTGTGTCCCCTCACTTGAAGAGCGCGAGATGTGCCTGGCGCAGCGCGTCGACGCGGGTCTCGAGGTCCTTGTACTCTGTTGCAGAGAGGGGGTCAACGGTGTGAGTACACTACTCGACGACGAGAACCGACCTTGGGGCAATTCAGTGATTTCGTCCGGGGCAACATGACCCAGGCGTTCGCGGGTGGCTTGTACGCTCGAATTGAAACCCTTGGCCAGTCTGTTGGCTGACTGGCCGATGTTCAAATTGGAAAAGCTCGACTGAAACTTTGACCAGCCGTCCATGTCGATAAATGTCAGTGATCAAGTTGGTCGCTGTGTGAAATGGCAGACGCTGCTGCGGGTGGTTGTCGTCGTGGACGTTGTGGACGACGGTCTCAGAGGCTGTCCGGGGTTCGTATGATACCTAATAGGTCCGAACTGCGGTGCCACCAGTCCCACTTTGATTTAG
>JBBPRP010000100.1:0-25621 GCA_038093135.1 Leccinum longicurvipes
CTGGGGGGATGCTGGCAGAAGAGACGATGGATGAGGCGCGTGCTGAAGGGGAAGTGGCCACACTGCTGGCAGGCCGTTCGGAGTTTGATGCGGTTTCCGGATCATCGATAGTGTAGAGCCCATCGCCCCAAGGATGAGAGTCATACTTTGGGTTGTGAGGAATAGAGGCCAAGCTATTTTGGGGTGGGCGGGGGCAGGATGCGGAGTGCGATAAAGAGGAATGGATGGAGGGGTGGATTGAGGGTACGAGTTGCCGAGAGGAAGAGGCTGGGTAATCGGTGTGATGGAAGAGCGTAAACGCTGAGTGACGGTAACCTGAATTTAGGGCGACGTACGGCGGAGGAGAGGCAGGCGGGGGGGAAGAGTAAGAGACAGACGGAGCGGACCAGGATGAATATTGGGGAGTGTTCCAGGAGGAAGGGATCGAATGGGAAAAGGTGGTGGTGGTGTCCGGAGAGGCTCTGGAGGGGTAGCTCCACGAGGAAGAGGCAGGGATGAGGTGATCGTGGGTCGGGTAAGAGGACCTCTCGCTGGGTTGGAAACGACGTTCGGCAAACATGGGAAAATGGTCCAAGGACATGAGTGTGATCGGAGAGGATTGAAAGGACGGGAGGAAGACAGGAATGGGCGGGCCTTTGGGGAGAGGAATGCGTGGACGGGGAGGATGTTATAAAGATCGAGACGAGGATCTGATTGGGCCATCCGGAGAGAACGAGCGAAACGTCGAGGGAAAGGATGTTGATGAACCCAATCTGCTAATCTTACAAGGGCACATAAACCCTTGCCGTTATTTCCATAATTATTAACTGAAAAAAAAAAATAGAAAAGAAAAGAAAAGAAAAGAAAGAAAAACCTCGTGAACTGAGTCTTTGGTAGCGACCCATCCTTTTTTTCCCTTTTACGTACAGCTTCTTGTAAGGATCCGCCAACGTTCCGGTATCCCTTCCATTTATAGAAGCCGTTCCGATGCTTTCTCGTATCAATGGCTGACATCGAGCCAGGCAACGACCAGACCGCAACCAAATCTAACCATTTCAATCGCCGAGTGCACGGCCAGCTGCCCCGTAGCCTGTCCCATTTGTCGCCTGGACCCCCCTTACTGTAGGTTTATATTGACTATTCTATCTTTGGGCGTGCACTGACCTCAAGCTTGTCGCACCCCCTACGTTGCGTCTGCACAGTCCATGCGGCTGGTCCGGTCCACTTGTACCGCAAGCCTTCTCTCTTGATTCACTGTCTGTCATTATTTGTTTTCATTGGTCACCCGTCCTGCAGTCCTGCCTCGCAGCCAGACGTACCCTCCTCCCTCGCGTCTGAACGGCTTCAAGTTGTCGGACATTAAAAACTCGAATATTCACTAGATGCAGTTTGCATCGTGTTCCCATACCTCAGATCTTGCCATGTGTCTGTCCCAGATCTTCGGATGCTGCCCGACAACCAGTTCCTGTGCTTCTCCGAACTCGCCACTCCCAACGTACGACAGACGTCTCTAGTGCGGCACAGGGCATACCAGTAATATTACTGAGCCTCTCGCCCGCTTCTGTGCACCCTAAGTATCGATTATGATCCCCCCGAAGGGCTCGCCGGCCACCTCCAGAATGGCGGATTTCAGCCGCCAGACCTCTTCTGCCCGATTGTCCCGCTCTCGCCGTCCGCCCCCCCCTACGTACTCGCTCATCCTCGCTCCCTGTGTGCCTCGCTCCCATGTGCTCCCTCAGATTCGCTTTTCGCACTCCCACTTTCCAGATCTTCTCTCGTCCTGCCAGGTCTCCGCATGCTATTGCAACTCGCGTTCGCAACCACATCAAGGAAGATTCCACCTCTCGCACTCCATCGACCACTCAATCACTTTCGCGAGACGCATCATTAGTTTCCCCGTCCACTGAATCACCCAATATCAATAAAATAGCGGAGTTGTTTTCGCCACGTCCTACCGCCCCAGATCAAGCACAGGCTGATCATCCCGAGTACTCCGACTCCGTCCACATCGCAAGATATCCATGTGCTCCACGTCCTAGGCGTGAATCTTCCGCGGACTTGCACGTAGATCTGCTTAAGATCTTTCAAGTCGTTCTGCCAGTCGATGAGAGCTACCAGACTCCAAAAGTAAGCTCATTGGACAAACCCGTCGGTGGGGGCGTTCGCAACTTGCCAGACGTTGACGACAGGTACACCGAATCTCATCACTTTCCACCCCCTTTTCGCCACCGCGCCATACACGTTCAAGTTCCCCTCATCATAAGACACGTCAGTCGGGCGGGCATCTCTTTGTGCCTCTTGTGGGTTCTGTCGGTTTCGTCACCTGGCCCTCGTCTCCGCCTTGACCCGTTAAGGAAACACGGATGTCCATGTTGACAAATTCAGAATCTCAACGGATCACGACCTTATCTCCCCGCCCGGTATGACTGAAAAAATTCCTCAGATTGACAGCCCCCATCGGTGGCCGGAATTCACGCATCGTACAATGAGCCGGAGTCGGCATTCTTTGCGAACTCCAACTACGCCGCGGGAGTAATAAAGCTGTCTCGGAAGATGTGCTTCAGAACCTCCGATGGGATCATTCCGGCATCGTGACAAGTGGGGTATCGCGAATACATGTATCGAGCGAATGCGTCAGTGATGTAGGAATTATGTTCATATTTTTGAGGAGTCACAATTTCTGCCTCACGACCTGCTCATATACGTTGCAAATCTACTGAAAAATCACCATCACTTGGTGGGTACAATGTATCGTTGTACATCGTGATCCGCGGACGACCAGAAAAGGTGTATCTCAGATCAATTGACCGAGTAGTACGCCTGTACGCACGGTCATTAGGAGAGCGACGATCATTGTGAGCAAGATTTTTCTGAGAAAATAACATCACGCCTGTCACCGCCGCACGTCGCGTTTCACCTCGCACCCCACACGGTGCTATCTATCGCGACCACGACACCCGACGACGCGATCAAGAGAAAAAAGAACTATTATCTGATACCGTCAAGGTCTTCGCGCCGCTAGGGCGAGATCGCTCCAGCCTCCAGGGTCACCGGGAAGGGTTCATGTGACAACGAGGGAAAGTGGAATAAAACCTAGGGTTGGACGGAAGGATGTTCATCACGTTATTGTCCTTGCCTTAAGTGAACAACGCGCGGATCTCGCACACCCATTCGAATTTCGCGGACACCCGGCGATGTCGACGCGGTGAGATTTCGGACCATGTATTACGTAGACCGCCAGCGGCCAGGTGACAGGCCTTGGAGAATGACGAGATAACCAGAACATATGGGTTTAAAGTTAATCAGAAGACGTACAAACTAACCATACGCATGATAAGTTCCGGTGTACCTCGTTGCAGATCGTTGATACAGGGTGAAGAATAAATAAAATATTGACGATGAAAGTCAGTGGAATTGCCTCGTAGAGAGGCGCGGGGATAATCCGAGTCTGTGCGATTAGACCGGACGTGAACGTGAATGCACAGTCAACCACCCATTTTACAATATGATCCCGACTTGGGCCATCGATGCGAGTCGTTCAAGTCAACCCCATACTTATCAAAAAGTTTAATCAGCAGCAACCGCGGGAGCAACTTGTAACCGACCTGTCAGAGTCACGTGGGAATAACTTCCGGTATATGATTTCGGTCCCAGGCCATCCCGTTGGCAACGATCCTCCACAAGAGAAGACTGAAATCCGGTGGAAAATCCTGCGAGCGGCTCTAGTCCATTCCCGTCGTATGCTACGACCCGGTGGTGAGGGCTTTTTGGGGACGAAAACAACAAACTTCGACTTTTCATGGACACGCCAAGTGTCACTCGTAACATAACGTACGCCACAATGTGTTCGTCTCACTAATCGCAAGGGTCCATGCTGCGCTATAACGTCCCCAGTGCTCCAAATCGGCCCGTCTGCCGTGACGAAGACCACAGCATACCCACGATGCACGACATTGGGCCCCGCGCTCATGTGCCTGTCACCAAATGAAGATTCGTCCGTCGTCTCTGAACTTTCGCTCTAACGGTAATCGAGCAGGGACGGGCGCGATCTCTCCCCCGTTATGACGAAATACGTCCCCATGTTCTCGCGGGGATTACTAGTTGACCAGCGATGGTGTAATGTTTGTATTCTACTTGGCAGTGATGGGTCGAGAAGGAGGGATCTCGTCCTGGGTCTCCCAAACTCCGTCCACACCCAAACAGCGTGTTCAATAAATCATATGTCTGACAGAACCGTGTTTACGAGCGCACCATCTTGTGATGTATTGCGGCCTGCTAGTAGCCTGCTCGAGGTAAACCTTGAGCTTAATCGATGAAATTGACTCATTGGAACGCAATAATACTCGAAACGATGCGCTTCTATTTCCATCTAGCGCTCGAAAAACATAAAGGCGTGGGATCGACCAAAGATGTTTATCTGATATCATCAAGCCAAAACTGCGGTATCCCACCGACCAACCCCACCAGCGACACATGCGCTTTCGGGTGCTGAGATGGGTATCATCGAGCCCACTGACATGCCCCACCACTGCAGAACCCATTATTTTTGTCGCTCGTGCCTTCTTCCCATATCAAGCTAGCATGAGTGCCCAGCTTTAGAAACTGATTGCACGCGTGCGGCACGGCGTAATTTCCTGCAGCAACGTACACACGCACCTCAGACGACTTTGCCAGAAGCGACGTTAGAGCGAACACAAGCAATTCGTAGGACGAATCGAAGTGCAATAAATCCAACGTGATAATGTCGTATCCTGACAACATGCTGTCGACGCGCTGCAAAATATGCCTAGGCATAAAGAATGGGTATTAGACCTACAAAAGGGGGTGCCCGTTCCCCATCCGTTCCTTACGCAGTGTACTTGGAAAGGTTTCGGGTAATGCAATCTGTTCTTTTCGACGTTTTCTTTGGGTTTAGTAAGAATGTCATTGTCTGGGTAGTCGGTTACAATGATCAGGGATGGGACTGGATCTTGGTGGCCGCTAGGAAAGATGGCAGTGCGCGCCCTGCGCCAAGCTCCACGACTAGAGTCACGATCAGTAAAAAAGAATCACTTTATTGAACCGTAAACTTTACCTAGACGGCTTACTGCAACGACCGGCAACTGGTAGGACCCTCAATTCGAGATCAGCTCAGCAAGAACAAGTACAGGCGAAAAAATATGATCAGCGAGTAACATGTTCGCCTTTAAAAGTGGGTTAGTCGATTTGGCGAACTTTTATACAGTAACTAGAAACCTACCTTTCCCTCCTGATCGGGAACGATAGGGAAAAGAATTAGAAATATTAGAGTCCCCGAAGTGAAGCCCACGTATCGATACTATATTCGCCTTGGAAGTCATTGCGAGTCTCAATTAGCCGCACTAGACATGCGCTGAGTCTTTTGCCATGGCTGCCCAGGATTTCGAGCCCATCGGACAAACTTCCCCGACGGCGTGTTTCCGTCCATTAGTACTAGGCCTTGTGGTCAGAAAAGGGCAAAACACCTAATTTGAAGTTCCGCGAACTCAGCCTAGCTTTTCACTCCGCGCAAGTTACGGCAACTTTGGTATCAGGGCAAACGGCTTGGTGCGTTTGCATGGACCCTCAAGTTCTCCATGACATTAAACCTCACTCTGCCCTAACTTCTTGTGGGATGTCTAAACACCCTCTGATGATGTTCTAATTCCGTAAAAATAATGTTACTGTATGAGGCGAGGTTAGGGTTTGCCTCAGATCTGCAGAGCAAGTTAGGGTCGACTCTGATTGGCCCAAACGGGCTCGAAAATTTTATGCTATCCCTTTTTCGTCCCAACCTAGGCAAGGCATCGGCCTTGGCTGATCCAATTGGAAACGCAGATCACTAGGTCACCGAGTCTTGACCTAACAAGAATAAATGATAGGTTAGAATTCGAATCCATACGGCAATATTGTTAGGTCCGATAGTTATTCGGCATTTTCCGGTGAGTTACAGTGGGAACTTTCAATCTCCGATAAATACTAATCTAAGCAGTGCTCCCTCCACAATATGAGACGGCCAACTCAAGCCTTGAAAGCCATATAAAAGGACTTGCGCTGATCTCTTAATCCCGCTCCACTCCACCTACGCTACTACGGCATCTTATTTCCCGACAGCACGGTACAACAGCTCCCACTATTGGAAAAGCTGCTCCGCCCCCGTTCGGAATTGAGGATCAATGTCCGCGACTCCGCGTGCTCTCACTCACTCTTCAATCGATCAGAGCCTAAGTTAGTAGGTAATACACAATGGTGTGATTACAATGATATTTTGGAAAACAAGGACGTCGATGATAAACGTGCGAGGCATTGCTTCTGATGACGGCCCAGTCTGAGCCTTGAGCCGAAAAAAAAAAGTTCCCATGAGAATCGGTCAGTTTCGTTTTCATGATCAGCGCATGAACTATGTATGCATGTGCAGTGATCTCATCTCTCGCAGGATTTGATGCCCGTGATGGTTCACTTAGGCCACTCCCACCTCTGACAGTCCGTTTATTTTCCGATCAGACGTGTGGGCGACAGACGCCTCATCATTTGCAGTTCGTGCCACGGACAATAGCTTCGTGATTTCATCCTATACACGAATATTGAAAGGATGGTCGACGTATCATCTTGGACCTGAGCCTCAACGTACGTGACGTGGTTCGTCCGACCAGCAAGGCAGTGGCGGCGGTCATCCTGGCAAAGTTAGATGGCCATAGCCACTGTCCCTGGAATGCAAACGTCCTCATCACTCTTGTGAGTCACTCACCCATCATGAAACTTGGTAAATGTGTACGTCCGGGACGACAACCAGCGAGTTTGACGTGACAGCTCGTTTAATGTGGATGACAGCGACAGACCCTGTCTATTCCTTACCTGCTGCACAGCTAGACTGACTGTGTGACATCATCTTAATGAGTGCTACTATGCAACCTTCCTCACGTATGCTCGGCCACATGAGCCCTCCGTGGCATCCACGCAGCAAGTCTACATCGCAAGAGTTGATGGCACCAGATCCGTCGACCGAAGGAAGCACGGGAACCGCCCTCCAGTAGCTCACAAACCACCCGCGGAAATGACCCGTTTATCGGGGAGGCCCCATCGATCAAGAGGATTCAAAGTCTCTCGCCGTTGTGGTGGGGGATGATGTATGCTGTGCGTTGGTGCGATCGTGCGATGTAGAGGTATAAACTTGGGACTTCATCTCCGTAAAGCTCGAAATCCGGTACACCGAGGCGTTCCTGTGTCAGGCTGAACTGGCTAGATTGTGTCCTGAAAGAACGTTGAACCTCGTTGGCGAACGGGACCGTTCCGTTCCGCTGGGTACGAGAAGGGAACGTGGTTCGAGTATCCCCCTTATTGTGCCGCAAAGGCTACATTGAGATATTCGGCTGTGTCAGCACGGGATGCTCACATCCGTTCCTACATTTCCGGAAATAAGGATGCCAATTCTTTTCCACAAAATGTTTTGCGAAGGTTTATGAACTTTCGTTGAACGAAGATCCTGTGGTGTCGTCAAATGTGTTCTCTCCGAGCGGACCCCCCGGGGCATATTTGCGTTGACTGAGCCTGTACTGAGTCCGACGATAACGTATTCCACGAGTGGGGCTACGAAGACCACGACCCCTAGCGAACCCACCACGGTTTTTGCGCTTATCTGAGATTGCTGTCATTTCCCGAATGAATGGTGCTCAGAATGCCAGAAGTCTCCAAGGGCTAACAAAGCTTCCTAGCTCCGTCGACACTGGTGGCCCGAATAGCGGAGGAACAAAGAATTCCGCAGTAAAGGATGCCGGTAACAAAGTTTCGCTCCAACCAGAGTACGCCCACATCGGAGACAGCCGGCCGCAACTTACGAGAATGCACCATTCCAGTGCAAGCACGCTACAGTGTCGGACGTGATGAATATGCGCAGCAGTGGCGCGTCGGGTGATCGATCGAGAGGAAAAGAAAAAGAAATTGCATTGTATCGTACATTGTTCATCGTCGTCAAGATAGCGCCGCCGCCAACCATGGAGAATGCGGCGTACCTCATACACGTTCCTATCAATCAACATATTCACCGTCTTCAGTACCCGGTTCCCAGAGGAAGTTTGATCCAATGGATATGGACCCCTTGACCTTCAAATCACAGAATCGTCTATAGCCCGCTTCAACCCACTAGAAATAGATCGGCGCTGGGAGCCCTCCCAAATAGAAGAACGAAAATACGGGAAATTCCGATCATTCATTGTTTGCAAACAAGCCCTTCGAGTACGGCTTCCGCCGCGAAAGCGGGCATCTAGTAACATCTCGGCAACAAGCAAAGGCAAGTCGAAAGCGACAGTTAATTTCCGTAGAGCTCGAATTCCCAAGGAGTTCTTGTGATAGGAGCGGATTCGCTCAACCAGATCCTTCGTAAACGGCAGGTAGCATAGATCCTTATGAAAGCGAGATGTGAATACGTCCCAGAAGGCAAGGGAACCTGGCTGGACGTCCCTACTCCCTCCGCCAAGTAATGGACATCAACCGATTCGTTTGGAAATTGGACGCGAGCCAGGGAAGCAAAGTGGGAGACGAGTTGCGGAAGATTAAGCGTGATGGTTGACCATGCGGTTAGAGGGCTCGATGAAGACGGCGGAAATGCGAGGGGGAGGTGAAGCAGCGGGGACGCGCTGCGATTACGAATGAGCTTCGGTGATTTCTGATATTATCATTCACATGAGCGATCGCAATGCAAAGGAAGGAGTACGACCGGGTAAACAGAAATGATCAAAGTGCACCTGAAACGTGGAACATCGAACAATTCCCTGCCTACCCATCTTATCGATTATGCCGACCTCGAACGACCAATCTCTTGCCAAGTTACGGACTTGAATGTGTAGCCAAGTGTGTTTTAGTCCGAGCCCACCGCCAGACAGAGCCGGAGAGGGGCACTGAATAAAAGTCTTGCGCAGGGTCGGAGATTGGATGTGGAGTACGGTTTGGCTCAGTTGGTGTCCTTGGCTGGTGCCCGAGTGCTCGTCACGGTAGATGGACGGCGCTATTATCAGAACGGCCGGTGGAGGTGGTGCGGGAAGCGAAGTAGAGTCATTTAGAAGGTGAATGAAAGAATCAGAGGGTAGGCTGCCGTCAACATGCAACGAGAACAGGCCCAGGGGATCGTTGCCTGAGGAGGAGAACAACGAAACGACGTCGGGCTGGACAGATCCTGCAAACATCGCGTCACGACGCTGCTCGCGAATGGATTCTCAACCTGATCTCGTAGTAAATGAGTCGCCTCCGAACCAGCCGGTGAGATGGGGGTCAATGCCAAGCACGTCTTGTTTAAAATGAATCTCACGCTCACGCTCAACGGTACGTTTTACGTCTTCCACAAGCACCATGTATAAACACAATGTCTCTGCGCGGGCGCAGGAGGTATATAGACTACAGTAATTGTCAGCGCAAAGCGACGAGGGCAGTACGGTATGGATCAGTAAGCGTATAAGATACAGCAAACAACCTAGAAAAAAAAAAAGAAGTGCAGCATTCACGATAAGCAAGCTCTCACACTCTTCTTCAACACTTTCAACAACTCCCGTTTCTTGTATGGGTTATCCGGAAGCTCTGCATCTCCGCTCGCGAGCGCAAACAAGTATTTGAAATCAGCCTGGGTAACAAGGGGAAGCTTCGATGCAAGTTGTTTTTTCTTGCCATCAATCCGAGCTTTGAACTGTTTTGCGAAATCCTTCGAAATAACCTCTGCTCGAGAAACAACTTCAGAGGGAACCCCGGCCAAACTGGCGACGTGGGTGCCAAAGGAAGAGGAAGCGACCCCATCAACCAGTTTGTAGAGAAAGATCAGCTATGTGTGGGTCCTCAGAGCTAGAAGGCGATGCAGGGACATGAAAAACTACCCTCTGTTGCTCATTGTCGAGGCTTGTGGACATATACATATTTCTGATGTTCGGATGATATGCAAAGTCATCCGTAAGTGAACCATAGTGAGTGGCAAAGAATGCTAGAGGGAGCGTGCGTGTAGCAAGTTCGTGCAGAACAGCCTGTCGAATGCAATTCAGGGGTAAACGAAGTATCAAACCAGAGTTTACTTACACCAGCGATTGCCATCCCATCCTACATACGGTGAGCGTTGGATGCGCTAAGAAATCCTGAACAATGCACTTACATAAGTGGACGTTCCTCTGCCGAGTTCTAGAAAGAGTGGTCAGCGGAATGCGTTGAAAATCCATTCATCCTACCGTCCAGAATGACCAGCGACCGCGGAGTCGCGTCGCGCAGAATCTTGCAACTATGTGCGAATTAGTCATCAATTCACCGCCAGGATCATGAGAAGCTTACCATTCATCCAATTCGACTTTGAATGTACTCGCGTTCGAGAACATATTATCGTAAGCTCCCATGCGGGTCAAGATTGCGTCGACGGGACAAATGCTGTTGGCTCTCCTAAGATGGTCTTATTTATCACAGGCATCCCACTACGACGCACCGAGCTGATTGAGCTGGAACACGCATTCCTAGCTGTGCCATAATCTTTGCAGGTGGGTAAGTTTCTTATTCACTCCGTAGGAGAGGGGGGCTATTCTTACAACACCAGCTGCTGTCATTCTCATGGCCTACAAAAAATGAGTCACTAATTTGCTGGCATTCTCGAGACTTACCGTAGATTTACCGCTGTAGGAGCAAATAGTCAGACCAACAAAATGGAAAGGTAGGACAAGCAGTGACATACCCCATGTTCGGCCCTGCGAAAGATTTCTAAGCAACAAGTGATTATAATTAACAAATCTCAACATACCAGTCAGTAAGGCGATCCTTCCCACATCTCCACCAAGCTTGATGTCGTTGGGGATAAAACTCGCTTTCAGTTCTGCAAGAGTCGGGTGCCTCAGGTCTTCGAACTCAATAAATGCTGCATCCCCTTCTACGAACTCGGGCCTGCAAGAAGGCTCGCCAATTGCAACGGATGCCTTGGCGAGGGAGAATAAACAGTCAAGCTCAGCAAGAACACGGACGGCTCGAAGCCACACTCCACGATCAGCATCAAATTCCTCAAAGAGTCGTCCTTTGAACTCTTTGATGGCAGTAGTACGGTTCTCACGCGCTTCCTTCAGTGCACGGACAGTCGGTTGCAATGAGGGCACGACCCAGCGTTTCACAGCCTGGGGAGTTTATACGTGAGTGTTATCGACAGACTACAAGGGGACCCCACCTTAGTAGCACCACTCTTTACCCAGTCATCAGGAATATTTTTCTCGCTGGCTTTCGTTTGAACTAGATAGATTTCCTGTGGCATAGGATTAATAGTTTCCCAAGAATACAGCAATCTAAACGTACCTTGCTCCCCGTTCCGCTGTGCCACCAAGACAGAGAACATCTTGGAAAATTGTCAGGAGGATTGATCCGCCGCGGCATCGTGGACTTACCCGAGTCTCTTCTCAAACTTCTTCAACTGCCCATCAAGTTCCTTCTCTAGGTTCGTGATTTCTGCCATCACACCATCATAAACGTCGTCCTTTCCGTCCACAGGAAGTAACTCGTCCGTTTCTAGAATACATCAGAATTCGATGTCTCACAAGTCATATTATCTACCTTTGTCGACGGTGAACCGTGACGTTATATTCTTCAAGTGAGGTGTGAGATCCGGCGCGGATCTCAAGAGACCTAATATTGTCTTGGAGGCGAAAGATTCGGAGTCATCTGCTAGGCTTGCAAGACCTTCATTAAGCCTCTTAAATGCCTGAGGGACTTCGCGTCAACGCAACAAACTTGGAGAATGAAGGTGATCGCGTACAGAAAGCACTTTGTTAAAGTCCTTCACTTTACAGTTTTTCGCGTGTATGCGAGAGACGATGCGTTCAAGATCAGGAAGGCCTTTCACCAGTTTAGTAAACTCCTCCTCGAATGTCTCATGGTTAATCAGTTCCTGAACAGCGTCGAGTCTACCAAAAGACGGACATTAAGGATGGCGAAACCTAACGAAACAGTGTAATCACCGATCATTGATGTCCTTCACATCACGCAATGGAACGCAAAGCCATATTCTAAATAGCCTCTTCCCTATTGGACGGACGTTACACCGAAGCGCAGGAAACTGAAGCAGTGATGGACACACCAAATGGAGTGATGCATCTATTCAATAGTTTATGTAGAGACCCCTCGTCTGTGCCTTCGTTGTTTTGTAGTACCTGGACAGTCTCGTGAGATGCTACCAAGTGAAATTGACCCCGTATCTTTACCTCAACGTGGCTGAGCGTTTGGCCATCCAAAATCAGATTGCGTCCCCTTTTCATAGGGTCGTAGATATTGAAATTCTTCATGGTCAACAGATCCTTGTCGATATTGAGTTGGCGGAGATACCATGCCATTGCTCCGAGCGCTTCCATAGCGGATCGACTACTAGCCATGTCTCGGATGCTGACAGGTACATCCTCATTGAGTACGCCGTCCTCATCCATGGGTACGTCCTCATTTCCGGAGAACATTTTGTTCAACTCCATGAAGGTCTGCTCATACGTAAAACCTTCAACATCACGAAGACTCGTCCAGAGACACGAGGATGGCAGGATAGCTTTTAGAAGGCGCACTGTTGCCACGGACAAATTGCCCTTGGTGTCCACTTCGATCAGTAACTTCGATAACGAAGGCAGAAGGGAGTAGACGCCACCTACCTTGGTAAATATCACTTCCTTCGGCCTCAGTTGCCTGATCGTCGTCTCCAATTTCGTGAAACAAACATCATCATCAAAGGAACTCAAGTTGAACTGTGATGTCGCGCTGTCCAGAACGCATATACCAAAGTTACTGCCCTTCTTGGAATTCAGGTCCTCGCGAATACAGATGCAATGACCTGCTTGTTCATCTGTGAGGAGTTCCTCGTCGACAAGGGTCCCGTTGGTGTAAACTTTGTTGAGCTCTCTGTTTGTTGGTCAACATTGATTAGAAGTCTATCGGATTACAACATACCTCCGCACGATTTTATCCTTGCCTTTGTCGTCAGTAGGCTTGCCTTTAGATTTGGCCATGCGCATTTCTGCACCAAGAGCAGTCTCCGACTGATCGACTCGACCAACCTTGTAACCTACTCGTGTGCTTAGTTAACTGGTCTGTCGTGACTGACTTTTGTTCACCTTTTGCAAGAAATTTGCTACGTTATGACTGAATTCAGTGAGTATATGCATCTGTAAAGCATGCTTACGCTGCCCAGAAGTTGAAAGACATCTCGGGGACGCCAACCTAATTTTTTTTAATGAGGGATACACCAAAAACTGCCAGACTCAGCACACCATTGACATTTTCACTCGTTGAGTGAGCTTTAAATCAAAATCCCTGTGACCTACGCGCGCGTCGTCTTCGTACAGCTGTAAGCTTGTTAACTTAAGCACGACAGCTACATGTCACGTACGCACCTCCAAGAATTTCCTAGATACGAATGAATATAGTTTAGCGACTCAGAGCAGATGTAAGAAATTACTGTACCCTTTCTGGAAGAACAGGATCTCGACGAATAGTTCAGTCACTCTGAAGAACAAGAGAAATGGAAATGAAATACCGTATCAAAATGATTCTGCTTGATCTGACAACATAAATATCATAGGGTGTACAAGGAGGAGTATCGAATGTCGCACCTGCCAGAACTAGGGAGAGTTTTGGTCAACGACATCTCTAAATGCTCTTGAAAGGGACCTACCTGCTTTTCAAACGGAGTGAATTCGGCCCAAGCTTTCTTGGGGATGTACAAAGTGCGAGGATCATATCCAGGTTCACCTGGGCGCACACCATCTTTCTGCAAACCGTCGTGTGTTAGGTAAGACAGAAACGAGTAGAGAAAACTTACATCTTTAACGTCCACTAAGAAACTAAATGGATCCTCCGCAGCTTTCTTCTCAGTCTTCTTCTCCTGAGTGCGCTGCTCGGCTGCAGTCAAAAAGAGGGATGTCGCATTACCAGCACTGGGATTCTCGGTAGGAACCTTTTTAGGAGCAGAACGTTTGACAGCAAGTTTTCTGGGCTTGGGTTCATCCTCTTCTTCTTCTTCATTGTCATAATGAGAGGAATGTCCAGACGAACGTCGGGAGGTATCACTACGTGAAGAAGCACGTGATCGAGAACGGCTGCGTGTTTCCTCGTCAGACTCATCAGGGACGATGAAATCGTCGTCGTCGGCTATCGAACTGGAGCGGGATGCGCGTGCTAATGAATGAAAGTAAGCCTGACGTAGACTGCGTAATCCATATACACACAATGTTTGGCTGGTGATTTCCTGAACCTTGACAGCCGCGAACCGAACGAAGGGACATCGCTTTGCTCCTCATCAGATGAGATGACTGTTGTACGTGGCTTTTTGGTCCGACCTGGGAAAAAAATACACGTCTCAGGCACGTTCCTCGTGAGGGGAACGTCATGAGAACTGACCTCGGGAAGGGGACGACCTGTCATGATATTCAGGGGAAGAAGTTCGGTACACAGGAGACTTGTGGAGGTTGAGTGTATTTTCATCCTCGTCATCATCTGAATCCGCAATAACGATCTTGCGCTTGGGGCGCGTCTAAGAAGTGCGAAAGTGAAACGAATAAGCAATGTACTGTGAGAGAAGCTTGGCAAGCTTACCACCCTTGGCCTGGTTGAGGACTTAGCTCTATGGTCGTCGGAGAGCATGTCGACATCGATGGGTTCGCTCGTCGGAGGGGAGTCTTTGGCGGTGCCCTCCTGGTCAGACGACAGGGAACCCTCCGCTAATTTTGAGCGCGAAGGTTTTGACGGGGATGAGGACGCATCGGTCGATTTTGAAGATTTTGATGTATTTTTTGCGAAGAAGTTCATAAGACTTTTCTGTTTCATGTTGTCCAACGAAGCTTTCTGCGACGCCATGATGGTGGACGTTGCTGAGCGCGACTCGCGGGGTCGCGTTGTTGTGGCGTGTTTATATAAGTTACTAAAAATAATGTCATGTCATCTTCGACAAAGTCCCGGTCATCGTTTAAATCATTCGCATGCTTTATTTTTTTTTTCCTTCTTACCCCACTCTCCTTTTCACCACTGTCTCTTATGCTTGCCCTCGTTTCCCTCCTCCCCCTCATCGCCTTGTTGATACCCATCGCATCCGCTGCTCAGGACGCAACTTGGTATGTACACTCAACTCCCCTATCATATTATTAAACCATATTATGACACGACCGCAGTAACAGCACCAACCCTTGCTCATCAGATTACCCCTGCTGCAGTAAGCTATTTGGACATCATCCTATTTCTTCTCATCACCATTTGTTAGGTGAATATGGCTTCTGTGGAGATGGCTACGTCAGTCTGTGCCGTACCACTCTTACTCCCTGCTGATCCACCGTAGTTTTGTCTAGGGGGGTGTAACCCCCTTAATTCCTATTCCCTCTCCTCTTGTACCCCTAGTCCGGTATGCCAGAGCGCCAACGTAAGATAATCGCTCTCCGCACCAAGCCTGATAATCACCCCGATTTCCAGTATTCTCTCTCCGATACCTCGCGCATCCTGTCCAACTATACATACTTCAATGGTAATGCCAGCGAATACGGTACGTTCAATCTAGATTCGCGGATGACATGTTCATACTTTAGTTATCCAGACTGGGTACTACAGCAAGGTTCCATCCTCAATACGACGTCTGATGGAGAGGCCGCGGTTGCTCTCACCTTAACCGAGCAGGGTGGTGGCAGCCTCCTTTCCTCTGCCCGTTACGTTCATTATGGCAAGATTACTGCTCGATGTGTGTTCATCTTGCCTCTTCCTCATCTCTTCTGACTTGCTCTCTACATTCTAGTGAAGACCGGTCGTTGGGCGGGCGTTGTCACAGCATTCATCACCATGAGCAGTATCAAAGATGAAATTGACTGGGAGTTCCCGGGTAACCAAACCACCGAAGGTCAAACCAACTACTTCTGGCAAGGCATCATTCGTAAGCTTGCCCGACATTCCTTCATTTCGCTTCATAGACGAGCTTTGTAGCTCCGGTTACCAACGGGGTCACCGAGACCGGCCTTTCAGACACATACGCTAATTGGCATGATTATACCGTGCGTCCCCACCTGTGTGCGAAATTGCCACGTCAAACATCTCCGCCATCAGATTGACTGGCAACCTGATTCCCTGACCTTCCTGATTGACGGCAACGTCACCCGGACAATATTGGCTGCTGATTGTGTTAACAACGTCACCGGTGTCACGGAATTCCCCAGCACTCCTAGCCGCATCCAGCTCAGGTACCTTGCATAATGAAATTTGGTTTAGCTGAAAACTAAAGATATCTTACACAGCATCTGGCCTGCCGGTATTTCCTCTGAGCCTAAAGGCACTGTTCAATGGAGTGGAGGTATGATTGATTGGTCGGACCCCGATTATGTGTCGGCCGGTACGTTACTCCCTTTGTTTTTTTTTACCCAAGCTTATGAGGCATTAGGCCATTTCTATGCCCTCTATCAATCCGTCTCGGTGGAATGTAACGACACCGTTGCTCCCGGCCCTGGAATTACTTCATACATCTACGGTTCTAACTCGTCATTGGACACACCCACCATCGCCTTCTCTAACGCTTCAACCATCAACGGCGCGAGCTCACTCTCTGGTATCCATAGCATACATGGTATCCTCGTCGGCAGTATCCTCGCTATCATGTTGCTTGCTCAGCTTTTCTGATGTACTGACGTCCCGTATGAATCTTCGTTTTGGGGGGCACACGTTGCCTCGACGAGGCGATCCAGTCACTCGTCGCTTTCTTCCATTGGTTTTAATAAGGAATAATACAAGCTGACGATTATAGTTCTCTTGATGATCCAGAGCGGTCCTTTCAGTATCTTTGATTTTTTTTTGCCCCACGCACCGACGAGTTTTTCTTTGCCTCTGCTGCTGAGTGAAACCTTTGAGGTGTCCATTTCAAAGATAGCCATACCTCGTATTTCTGAATAATAATTGTAAATTGCTCGGGTTGCGGAGAAACCTCATTAGTCTGAAATACTTGATTGACGATCGAGCGGTAAGAAGAAAAGTATGCGCCATCCGCAGTGTCCATAAGTTGATTATGGCAGCCCGGATTCAAGACGCGTACCTATTAGGTCAGACTATACAACAAGTATACATACAATTAAGCGTTCAATTATACAAGTGCAAAGTCCCCAAGTTATACAAAAGAATATACATAATCCCATATTATCACACCGAAAGGTAATGTAGCGGACGACGGAATCGGGTTTGATGTTACGGCGCGACGAGTGAGGTAGGAACGGCGAGCATGAGAGCATCTTGAAACGTAAGGGACCTGCGGAATTTCGATGTCGCTGTTGCATAACCCTAAGCAAAGGAGGTATAGGAGTTGGCGCGGCCGAGAGACAAATGACAAGTGCGCGAGGGTCTGAGCGAACGACCATCATAGCTCCAGCTAACATGCCATCGAGAAAAATATACTTCAAGGAGGATTGCACGGAATACTTACGTCGAACTCGTCGCAGAGCTAGACCTAGAGATGGCATCCGTGACATAGGGCCTCATGTGGGCTGGAAAGGGCTGCGGAGCAAGAGGGACATCGCTGGGTTGTCCACTTGACACTGTGGTGTTGAAGCGAAAGTCGAATGCTTGACCACCTGTGGAGGAGCGAGAGCCAATCTTGAAGGGCACAGCGAATGGGTTGAGGCCCATGTCAGGGGATTTTTCGTGACACACAAGTGACCCAGAGAAGAATGAAGAAGGCCTTGTGTGTGTTGGTGTGCCTACATCGCAAATATAGTAAACCTCGATAGGGCGTCCTACATACGACTGGGATTGTAACGCCTCTTTCGCTTCCTGAGCGCTAGAAACATTCAAGTATTGGACCACAGCTGTGATGGTTGAGTCTAGGACACCGACAGGCGTGGATCCAAGAATCTTGATGTCTTTGATAGGCCCAAACGGATAAAACAGTGGGTGTAGATCTGAGATCTGTGTGAACAATATGGTAGATAGGTTCGACACCAGTAGTTTCGATGTTGGTATGTGGGTTGGCTCCCAGTAATTTATCTGGTTCCCTGATCCACTAGGTACGCGATAAGACCCGTTGGATTCAGAAATAGATGGTGTGGATATGGCAAGCATCATGGTGCGATCCGCTCCATCCAAGAAACCTACCAAAAATCAGTTAGGCAGCGCCAAATCATACTGGACTACGCGACCTTGGGAGCGTTGGACTACCGCCCACGAGAGATCAAGTACGTGTCCCCTAAGGAAACATTAAGGAAAGCTTAAACAAGGAGCAACTTGAACTATTACTTTATCTGCGTGCGCGACAACGCATCCATCGCTGCCTTGGCTTCTTGATGACCGGACATTACAACAAAGCCGCGTCGACGAGAGGCCCCATCCAAAGTGGCGAGAATAACGGCGTGGGTCACGGTTCCGTAAGGTTCAAAGATCTTGACAAATTCGGACCTAAATGCAGAGAAAGAGATTGGAATTCATGTCTTTGCTGGCTGTGAATCTCACTTAGTGATGTCAAACGGCAAACCAAGTACGTAGAGATTCCGACGCAAGTCTCCGTTTGATAAAGGAAGTTTGCGAGTCTTGATAGTAGATGTTGAAGAACGCAAAACACTGCCGCAAAATGCATACATGAGTCATTCCCAGCAAGATGTTGTAAACATATGCTTACTTTTGATTATCAACCCTTCGACCAAGACCTTCGTGAGAGTCCCTGAGCGAAACAAGGTAAGATGTATCAGAATTCAGGCTGGAGTTTACTCCCTTGTTCCCTTCAGGAGTTATGAGATTTGCCATCGATCCGTTGGGATGATCTTGGGGTTGTCTAAGCTGGCCTTGCGGTTGGATTTGAGTCAGCTCACTAAACGGCATCAGACATCACATCTTCTCACCATACATCCATGAATTGTCTTTCCCGCTATTCATCCACTTTGGTTCAAATATACGCCAAACTGTTGAGGCTCACCACTGTACGTTGCCTTGTCAAGGACATCGGGGCGTGAATCGCGGTTCATTTTCAAGCGAATCCAATGAAAGGAGAGAAAGCGAGTCAAGAAAAAACAAGATTTATGTTGAAAAAAGCTGAGCGGGACTGATTCTACGGCGGGAAGCAAAAGAAGACGAGAGCAAAGAGCACGCGGGAACTTACCGACGCGGTCTGGCTTTAATTTATCTGACGCGTCGATGTCACGTGCAATTGACTTATCAGAATCTTGCTTTGTCAGCGCTGATCATGATCCCCAAGGCGTTAGCGATGTTGACGGCGTTGCGCACCCTCAGGTAAGTCAAGTGCGCAGCTGCTTTATCTCGCATCTAGACAACACGTAAGGAAGGCATGTCCAGGAACCTCTTCTACTGTTCCTCTCTTCCTGCACCCACGCAAGTGGCTCTGAGACGCGCTGGCTACGAAACAATAGACGAACTGTCGGGTGCATCAGCGGAAACCCTATCCAAAGGTAAGGACATTTGAGGTCTATTTCGGCTGACCCCATTTTCCATGATGGTGACATTACCAAGAACTCGGAATCGACATCGCGGACTGCGAAACGTTGATCAGCGCAACGCAAGCACCGAGGGGGTTACCCTTGAGCCAGTCGGTAGCCTCATTGTCTCGCACGGACCTTTTGAAATGCAGCTACCGTGCTGTGAACTCAATTCTTGGAGGTGGGTTACCTCGTGGCCACATATTGGAAATATCCGGTCCTCCGGGCAGTTGCAAGGAAGCTATCGCATTAGATTTCGTGCGAATATTTGCGGAAGCTGATGAAGGTGTCATATTCGTTGGTGAGGCTTTCTGTGATTACACCCACCCCAGAACGCTGAATCCCTGCATGCTAGATATGCAGGGAATGACCGGCCCAGCCGCAATTTCCGGGGTGCTCGCAGGTAATCCATGTCTTCGTTTGATGCCAGGCCGAGTGGTCATTCTTCCACAGCTACGGCCTCCGACTGCGCCCACAAGTTGATACGCTATGCTCGACTGCACACATTACCTGACCTCCTAGTTTTTATGCACAACCTTCTTGTGGAACTCCGCCCAACGGTAGGTATTACAAATTGATGACCAGATCTTAGTGCGCTCAGTGATAGAAGATCGGCCTGCTTGTTTTAAATTCTATTTCTTTTCCCTTTCAATCACACCCGGATCTCCCACCGTCTAGGAGGACAGCCTCGCTGAATATCATTCGGCAAACCCTGCTTCAAGCATGTGTATCCTGGAACTTGACTGCAAGTAAACGTTGTTTTCCCGTTGAGAAAGGCGTTTATGCGTTCAGCAGACTATCGTGACCTCGCAGATGGCAACTAAGATGCTCAACGTAGATGGATCAGCAGCCACCTTCGACAGTGGAGCCAAAGCTATAATGATGCCTCAACTAGGTTCTCGTTTCTTAATTAATACAACGTGCGTGCTGAAGCAACCCCAACTTTTAGTGTCTGACTACCTGCCTTCTGGACGATCATATCGTCTTGTGATCATACCACACTCAAGAGTAGAAGGGTAATGTGATTCCACATTAGTTCGATCACAATACACTCATTCCATTCCAGAGCGATTCGCCTTCTCTCCTCTCCAAGTGGTCATCGTCCAGATAACGTATCAGAGGTGAACTATGCGCTAGTGGGTACAATTACCGCAAGGCGCTAACCAACTGATGCGTGGAAAAATCCAGTGAGGCTCATAGCGGACATGGCATGGTTGAATTTATGAATCCCTTTCTTGGACAAGTGCTATACGATCGCAAGGTCTTCGCCGGAATTAATGATGTCCTTGCGTGTTACGATCATATCTACCTTCCAGTCGTGGTCTGTCATCGGGACTTGCCCTGCCTCCAGTAATTGTTGCTCGAGAGACAACGCAACTGCGATCCGTGTGAGCATGACACTGAGAGAACGTATAATTAACTACCTAACACAGGTCGTGGACGCTTAGCGTCTGCAGTGTAAGAGGAGATGAAACGGTCGTAATAGCCTTTACCGTGGCCCAAACGTGATAGAGATGAATCGAACGCGACGCCTGCCAACGGATGGAGTAAGGGACGGATTAAATTCTAGTAGCCGGGAGCGGCCTCGTGGTGACGAGGCTGTAACACTGACCGGGCATGATAATCAGGTCGAGGTCTTCACAGGAAGCATCAAATACTAGAAAGAGGCGAAGTTGAGCTGTGTTACACGATGAGATGAGGCACCGTCAGTAAAGACCCATACCACTCTGTCGTTTCTCGTTTCCCCACTCTACCGTCGGCTCAGGGATACCCCACAAGCCGACGGGGAGGGTTTGAAGGTCGTCGGCATTGTACAGCCTCACGAAGTCCATTTGCCCATCTTTGGATGTGATGCTCGGCACAAACAATTTTTTTTCTGCGTTTGGCAATGATCCCATGTCAAGAAGACATGAGAGAGACGTCTGCGCACCATCATCTGCCAGAATATTTGATATCAACGCCGCCGTCTGCACTTCCGCAGAGGGCATACTCAGGTAGCAGCTAATCGTCTTGGAACGTTTGAAAGCCGGAAGCGCGACGATATTGGCCAGGATCGCCTCTGCTATTCAGTGAGTGAACCCGTCAGTCAATCAGGGTTAGATGCGGACGCGCGAGTAATTTACACTGAAATTGCAAGTCCGACTGCGTGAGACCGCGAAGAGCGTTGGTCATCGACTTGCGAAGCGCTTTCTTGGTGGACTGAAGCGCCGTGATCGACATTGTGTACTAGAGGATTCTGACGTTTGGGACAGGCGGTGGATGGGAGAACGCTCTATGAGCCTGAGAGGACGTGCCGTGCGACCGCCAATCGTGGAAGGATCCGAGCGCCAACCCGAATAATGATCAACACTGCCGCTGAGTCGCTCTTGCTCCACGACCGTCACGGAGTTGCGCTGAACATGTCCAAAGACTCCCGACGGATACGACAGACGGAGCGACCGTCACCTGTAGCACCCCTCGCACGAGCACCAATGGAAAGCGAATACCGCAGTCGGGCTCCCGAATTTTATGGATTCGTCGCTTGGTCGTCAACTTCCCTTTTGTTTGTCCTTTATGTTCTCTGGGCCCTCCTGCCAGACGAGTATATTGTCTGGCTAGGCGTTAAATGGTACCCAAGCCGGTATGCAACTTATTTGACGGGGGAAAATATTACTCATAAATTGACAGCGAATGGACGTTGCTACTCCCCGCATGCTCCGTTGTTTTGATCCTTCTCACATATTGCGTGTACTTCTCGCTCGCGATCGCGCGTACTCCGTCATTCGGTGACGTTAGCGCACTTATAGGTGCGAGCAATATGTCCTAATCGCGGTAAATTGGTGTGCTCATCATACCAGACGCCAAGGGTCATCTTCCTGGACTTGTCGCGCCTAATCCGTACCTCAAGCATAGCGACACAACTATCGTTCCAGAGTTGTATGATATACCCATTGGAGTTGTGAATCGTGTGCTGTACGGACCAAGACAAACATGATATACAAACGGTCTCGTTAAATACCCCTGAAATAAATGCAGAGCGATGTAATGAGTCTAATTGATTGCTTATATTGGTATAGATTGGTATAGGGTTCAAGGAATCATGTCAGTACTATAACGTGGGAGTCATTGAGGTCTTCTTAAAGGTTAACCACCGACTTCAAATCAAGAATGTTGCCCGTAACTCGGGTGATCTCTGGAGAACTCATCGGTGCTTTTGTTATAATCGCCCTGGTACTGGCGGACGTCAGCTACGCCGCAAGTCGCAACTTCGTCGCATTCATCATCAGAGCCAGTCGACAGGATGGTCGACGTTGTTGATGACATGCTAGCCTGGAATGTGAGGCTAGGCGCCGAACTACCAGCTATTGCTGATGACAGCGACCCTTCAGCAGGCCACTCGCCTTCGTGAGGTGACTGGATCTGAGGGATCCATCGATACCTCGTCGGTTGTCTTCCCGCATCATGGACGTGCGTCACCACCGGTTCTTCGAACCCAACCGCATAACTGGACATGGAAAGGAGGCCGGGCGACGCTGGATTTAGCCCATGCGTGCGTAGGTGTCGCTTCGCATTCGATCGGACAGCAAAGCTTTTTTGACAATTTTCTACAATGCATTTGTAGGCTAATCGGAGGAGTGCTTAGCAAGATACTTGGCGACGACGCACGAAAAACGTACGTCTAGCACCTGAATGGGTGTTTAAATGCGTGGCCAAGCCGCTCGGCCGAGGGAACTCCTTCCTGCATATTTGGCACTGATGCATTTTTGATTTCTTCTTCTGTTTTGGGCCGGTGAGCCTACTAGTATTGTCGCTGGCATGAGAGTTCGCGGGGTTGTATGAGGCATTGACGAAGGAGGACGTTGGCATGCGTAGTTGATTTGTTCTTGTTACCTTGTCTCTGTCATGCTGAAACCTCATGCTAGGACCCTGCAGCGTTGTGCCTCCGAAAAAAATGGGGGACGAAGTCGGAAGGGAAGAAGAAGGGGACGGGTAGATTACATTCGCTGGGTCGCCCCCCACGATGCTCGTACCCAGTAGACTGCTCATCATATGTCGGTTCTCGGGGTCGTCGACGAGCTGCAGCATCGTGTCAGAAAGCTGGAACGTCATGACGGATGGTTGGAGTGACTGAGCCCGGTTAATGTGATTTGTGGCGAGGTCGATATTTCGTGACTGGATCTGGAACTGGTTCAACATCGGGGATAGGGTCGCTTCTTCCAGGTCAGAGTCTTGATACGACTCGTCAGAAGTGCTTTCTGGGGGTTCGCTTGCGGGGGACCTAAGTATTCTCGGCGGGGAGTGCGTCAATGGGGAATAACCAACTTGCGGATGCGAGGGCTACAGAATTTGTCAGAGGTTTTGACGAGAAGGGGGCTCGCCACCTACCCAGGAGGACCGCCTACATGGCTGTGGCCCGTGGAGTGGCGCATCGACGATGTGGAGAGTTGCGAGGTCGCAGGGGGAGTAGCTGGTGAATCTGGACGCGTCGCTATCGTAGGGCAATAGTGCGTGTGACGTGGTGCGCTGCGAAGACTCGGGATATACTATGGGGTGAACGGCCATGGAGGGGCTTTCATTGTCAATATGGAGACGTCGTTGCAAAATATCAGAGTCCAGTTGAGTGGAATCCTGGCCAGTACAGGAGTGCATGAACTGAACGCTGATATTTTGAGCGTTGTCACTGGCGGAGAGATATGGGTGAAAATGGTCGCAGGGAGGAGACGTCAGGATATGGGAAATAATATCTTGCTCGTCCGAGTTGGAGGGGTGCCTGGAGTTACTGATGCGCGGAGAGCGGCTGGAAAAATGGGTATTACTAGACGAGTAAGCCATGGAGGGGCGGGAAGGGAGACTGGAGGGATGTCATCCTGTGGTCACAGAGTACGAGTCGAAGCGAGCTCGGGACATACCAGAATATGCCAGATCCCGAGCGTGGAAAAGGGTACAACGACCGGTACCAAATAACAAACGATGCTGTATCGACACAGTGAGAAGACTGGGCCAGTGACAGAGGATGAGCTGGGGGATGTGCAGAGGCCGATGAGCCCCCCCGGGGGGGAGATAAAAGGAAAAGCGGAAGCTCGCAGCAGGATACATGTGGACGAGTCCAGTGTGCGAGTGGGAGGATGATAGCTGGGGCGGCTCTGGCAGACAACCACACAGCAAATGGCTCATGCCCCCCGTTTGGTCAACGTATTCCTAATCAACACATGTCTGGCATAATTAACTTAACCTATGAAACGCAAAATGAAAAATAGCTGTCAGACCGTGCGTTGCGGTCGTTCGTGATAGCCCCTTGGTCACTGACACATCCTCCCCAAGTTCCGGGTCAGTTGCACAAAGTTCACATACTAGTGGCTCCAAAGCGGTACGCAGTTGAACTGCGGTCCCTGCCTGGTCGAGATTCAGAATTAGAACGAGAAAAACACCGGTCATTGGTTTGTATTGTTACCACTAGATCAGGCGTCGCCCGCCTACGATCTTGGTGACGCCGCTTGAGGGAACCCCACTGGCAGTTGGTCCAGCGAGTCTCCTCACTCTAGAGCTAGGTTGGAGCCTCGGAATTTTCAACTCCGCGATTCTAGCGTGGCCGTTCTCTTGGTCCGAAAAGACCAAGTACTAACCCTCTCTGTGAAAAATAAAAGTAAAACAAGTCGTGTAGCCAGGCCGTGTGCATAAACACATTGTAGTCCTGTACCCAATCACCCTAGTATTACACACCTGATTTTTGACACCATTTCGCGATCATTGGTGCATCCACCCCGATCAACCGGAAACTTCATTTGATGGTATAACATTATGGTACTGCTGATCCGACGACCCCTGTTCTCTTGACAGTGCGTTCAACATTACGCCCCCTCCCTTCTCTCAATAGGTCTAATCCTTGACCATGTTCGGGTGTGAAATGGTCGTATGTCATCCCGGAGTGCATGCGTAATCCAAAATTACTTAATATACAAATCCTGTGGAGCGGCGCCAATTTACGCTCCGAGTCAGCCTCTCACCATTGGTCGCGTAACGGTTACCTGACCTGCGTGAACCCACCTGACACAGCCCCCTTGCCAACCTATGAATCTCGTCCCTTGTAAGCGGTCCTTACCCCACGTGTCTCTCGTCCGGCTTCCAAGTTTTCCCAGAAAAGTCGACCGTTTTTCTGGGGTTTGACGTCGCGTGAAAGACGTGAGGCCCCGTGGCGTTGGGTGGCGCAGACCAAGGCCGAGACCGTTGCCCCGATTGTCTGCCTTCAGGGG
>JBBPRP010000101.1:0-25542 GCA_038093135.1 Leccinum longicurvipes
GGAGGGCGGGGACGGATTACCCGGGCCGGATATGACGCTGTTTCCAAGGATTGGGAATTCCTTTCCTGGCACTCCGCCGGGACCGACCGAATCTGGCAGTTGTTTCCTGGGCCGACCGTTGTATATTGAGTCAAATGGCGACGGTCCTTGGCCTTGCGCTACGCCTTGCCCTTGTCCAACGCCGCCCATACCTCCCGCCATTCCGCTACCATGTCCAACCCCACCGGCTGCGCTGGAGCCGCCGAGGCCCATGCTTGGGTTCGGGTTCGAGATGAGCGGACGGTTAGGAAGTGGGTTCATCGCTTGAGGGGAGGTGAGGTATGATATCTCTTGAAGACACTGCTTGAGGTACTCTCGGCTGCGTGCGCGCGACTTGGGATCACGGCCGGTCGGGACCTTGCCCAAAACGGTACCTGCGGGTTGGGCAGAGGCAGTGGGACCAGAGGGAACACGTGGAACGATGCCGTTCGGTGCCTTCTCAGACGGAAGGGGCGAATCTGGCGAGCGAGATACTATGTTATTGCAGCTCAGAAAAAGACAGATGAGCTACGTACCGTCGCTCCGAGGTGAACTTCCGCTACTACCATCTTTATGGCTCTGAGCATCGTCCTTTGCGCTTTGCTGGATGGCGGCTAGCTTGGATGGGGGTGCTGTTGTCGACTGAGGAGCGAGCTGCTTTGTTCTGGGAAAAATTTTCGATACATGAGCTCGAATTGGGACGAGCGGGCTCACCGTTCCATGCGAAGAGCATACTCAAGCATCTTGATACGGCGCATAAGGTCCAACTTGACATTCTCAAATGAACGACGCTCCCCCTCAAGGAGGGCAATGCGCGCCTACAAGGGGGACGGTGAGCACGGTGTACACGATAGCTCGAGATGAAGGCTTCTCGAAACCCGAAAGCCAAGAGAAAGAATGCACGAGGCTCGGTTGGGTTGGATCGCGACGGAAACGGAGAGGTGTACGTGGAATTTGAAAGAAAAAAAGGTCGAGGACGACTGACCCTCATTTCGGCGCGTTCGATCTCCCACTCGTTTCTGTCACGTTCATACCGACGCCATTCTGTCTGCAAGAAGTGCAAGACGCTTGAGAGGGTAAAGTCTTGGCCGTTTTGAGGCGGAGGCGGAGGAATACCCTGGCCCTGGCCGAGAATGTTCTGCTGCTGGTGGGGTGGGCCCTGGTTTCCCTGTGGATTGGGTTGTGGGGGAGGCACCTGGAGCGTGCCAAGCATTGGAATCTGGATTGTCTGTGGATGGTGAATGTTGGGCGGAGGTGGAGCGTTATTTTGAGCGTGGAAAGGACCGCTGAGATGGTGGAGGAGGTCTCGTTGAGTGAGGGTATTATTCTGCGAGTGCTGCTGCTGTCGTTGCTGTTGCTGCGACTGTGCCGGGTTCTTGAGATTCAAGAGCAGTCGGGGTGTGGTGAGCATCGTCCTGGGCGACGACGAGCGGAGTTGGCTCAATGCTGGCTACAAACAACCGACGCGCCCCTTTCAACGTCGACGACGACGACAACAACAAAAAGAAAGAAAAAAACAAGTAAAAGTCACAATCACAGAATCACACCAGGGCCACACACGAGTTTCATTTCACCCGAGGACGATACAAAAATTGTTTCTTTTACCTCCCCGACACACCGCTTTCTTTCGCACCTCATCCGTCTTCACCGGTCCTGTCTTACGGTACAGCCAATATGCCATCTTACCCCCTTGTCGCCACTTCCTCTCCACCTCCGTGAACCCGATCGTGCTCATCACCAGCTCGAGACGCTCGAACGACATGTACCGCGAGTTCTCGACGCACGGCGAGGGCAGCTGTCAATTCGTTAAGCTACAGTCGGAGGGTGTGCATCCAAACGACTTGCCGCGAGAAACAACAACCCTGACAGTCGCAGAAACCCGTGCGCCAGGACGAGCATCCGTCCTGCAAATGAACACGTGAGATTTCAGCGACGACGATATGGACTCGGAATCATCACCTCGTTCTTTCGGCTCTGGCACAAAGTTCACGACCAGACTGAGACTGACGACATCCCATTTCTCGGCGTGCTCGTCCATGTCCATGGCCAGAAAATCCTGCTCGATGATGGACGGGTGTCTGCTTCGAAGGTCGATTGGTGTCGTCGCTATCCACGATGAACACGACGCGTAGTTGTCTGGTTTGAGTGCCCCAACCTCCAGTAAACTAAAATGATATCAGTGTCTCGGCGTACTGAGAGAGCGAAGGCGCACCTCAGTGGTCCCTCGTCACCTCTCTTGGATAAGCCCATACCGACGAGCCACTTGATCAAGATTTTTTCGCTTCCACCTCCCCGATCTGCCCCTTGCCCAATGCTCGACATACGTTGATACGTCGCCAGCCCTCCCAACTCTTCAATCTCCTCTTCCACGTCCCGCAGCTCTTTTGCGTTGGGCGAACTAGACGCGTTTTTCTGAAGCTGCCGTTGTTTCTTGAGCAGGACATGGAAGCGCCTGATCAGCGTCCTCGTCGTGTGTGGATTGCTGCTGCCGCTCGCGGATGCATGCCGTTTTTCTGTCAAAGTGATCGGTGTTTTCTTTTTGCGGGCGTGACGCATATGTTAGTTCCTGTGCAAAAGTCGAACTATTACTTCCACGTTGTCCGTCACAAAAAGAACGAGTAGCAACAACTTGAACTCGTGCCCACTATATGATCCAGCTGGAGCACCATAGATCTTCCGACGCTCAGGCCGACTCGATGGGTCTTCAACATTCAACAACAAGCGCTCACCGTGCGTGACTTGCCGGCACCAGTACTAAAGTGCCCCCTGCTAACGCCCCCTCCGGGTGCAATAGAAACCTCCAAGGACATCAGAACGGTTCCTTGTATATACGCCGTTGACAGCTTGGCAGAGTTCTACACACTACGGAGCGGCGATAGCGCTACGCGCTCGTCTCAGCGAGAGCGAACATGAGATCCCCAGATCCCTCCCTTCCCGTACGCCGAGGAGGCGATACTCTTCGTCCTACCAGAACACAAATACCGATGGACGCGGACACGGACACGGCCAACGGACGTGCGGGCTCCGAGTCTCTGAGTCCGAACTCACTTTGGCTCGACCAAGACACACGGCTGCGGTCTTCGCCCGTCCCATGGAGCACTGGGTAATGTCATGCGGGTCCGATCACCCATCCACCAGAACCACCCAGAAACCGGCGCCAGTTCACCCGCGTCAGTGCCGCTCCGATCAATGGGTCCCATGTCAAGAGTAACCCCGTGCCGACACGCTCGGTCTCCGGTTCGACGCCGAATCTCCGAGGTCGCGTTCGTTCACATCAAATCAAGCCAAGCGTGCCTCTCGCAGCCGTACCCCATCCTACCTGGATGTCAAATGCATCACATTTGATTACGGAAGACGGCAGCCAGCATATGCCCAGTTCTTGGGGTTCCCAAAATATGTTCACCGGTTGTCTGGGCTTACTCCCTTTTGATGTTCGCCCGCATGCGTTCTCACCGTCGAGCGTTTAAAGCAACCGACGTGACATTCGGTGGGTAGCAAGCTGCACGGTCTGGGCGACCGCCTCTTCTCGTACCGCCTGATCGCAGCTGCATTCTGCTGACGACAAAGCTGATCGATGGTCGTCGGCATGCGTACGAGATCAGTTGCTCATGGTCGTCACATTCTAGCGCGACACGCGGACAGAGTTTAACCCATCCGTAGAGCTGGGCGATGGGGCTGCATTTTATCCTATCATCAAGCCTGCCTTGTGGCAACCGATATATCCGTATATGTGATGTCATTTCCAGGAGTCAACCCCCTTTAACCAATGTACATACAAGTGTACGTCGAAACCAGTGTCATCGATAAAACCTAGCAATTACAACCACCCAACCCAACGAATAAGAATTGCAAAGAAAGTAATGCGCTAGTGCTTTGCGGAAACATGCCGCCTATAGAAGAAGCTAAACGAAGGATTCACGGAACGCAGAAATCAAAAGTTAAGAAAGTATATCCATGAATCGGGAGGAACGAAGGAAATCATATCTCTTCATACAAAACCCGGTCCACCTCTCTTAGCATCGATTTTTTCGAAACGCTCCTCCTCCTCTCGCTGCTGTGCGTCAGCCGTGGTCAAGAGAATGACAGATATCCCTCACCTTCTTGATCACACACATGTTTGCCAAAAAGAGACCAATGACGATAGCCATGAACCCGTATATGGTACTATATCCATCTCAGAAACCGTCGTCGGCCATCTGAAAACTTGCTTACCTGAAGACGTTGTTTAGCCTCTTGTCCGCAAACTTGGTGATCGGAGTGACGCAAAAGCTGTTCACTGTCATGGCCGTCGTTGCATTGGGGCAAAAGCTGCCACCGAACGCGACTTCATCTGTGGCGTCAAAGTAGCCGCAGCACTCAAGCTATGCGACGCGTGAGATCACAAAAGGGGAAAGTTCGGGCACTGCTTACCGTATCCTGAATAGCGATCTTGGTGGCATTGCTCTGTACGCCAAACACCGCGTGATAGTTGTTGCGCTCGTGGAGCGTATAAAACCAAATGTATGTGCCAAGGATAAGGATCGCGATGCCGTTGATGAGGAGGAGGCAGTTGAGAATAACCAGGGGCTTCTTGCCTCGTATAGCGATAAGAACAAGAGAACTGACAAAAGTCGCCAGGAAGATTATTCCCAAGACGGTTCCACCTGCAGAGGAAATAAATGTATGGGGACGGAGTTCATGATCCCGGACGCAAAAACTTGCCTGTGAGCTCAAAATAGTTAAACGTGAGGTTGAGGAGCAGGTTAGGCTGGCGCCAGATGAACGAGAATACGACGGTAATGGTTCCTGCAGCCAAGAGGCAAAAGTCAAAGAATGCCCAGGTAAGCATCAGGCGTTTGGACACCATCTTGATAGGTCACGGAGTGAACGGGACGGCACGGAAGGAATGGTGGGCGTCGAGACGTAAATCACGTGATGACTCTCGCAGAGAGGGGTTGCGCAGAAGAACTAGACCAGCTAGGGTTCGAACTAAAGAAGGACGACGATCAACGCCAAAGGAGGAGCTGGCCTGCAGCAAGAGAAACGAAAGACGCGAAAGTGTGGGGGACAATGAGCAGGGTCGTGACAGCTGACATTGGATATAAACTCACAATTAATGGCACTGCTGGGCTGTGGGCCAGGCGGTACCTCAGCGATGGTTACTAACCCTGTGTGGATGGGCCTTGAAACGAATCACAGGAAGTGAAGGAAAGAGGGAGAGGGACGAGGAGAAGGAGACTCTTGGCCGATAATAAATAAGAGAACAATGTGCGGAGTATCCATGGTCTCCATTCTTTGTGCACTTGGTGACCAACGACAAAAACAGAAAAACATTTTTAATTCATAAATCCATCGGGGATTTCCCACGTTCTCTAGAAATGACCTCCTCATCGCTCGTTCAGGGCGGTGGCTCTCTCCTGCTGGCCTGGCAACTCAAGTCAAAGCACGTTCTAATCGTTGGTGGTGGCGACGTCGCATCTGGTCGCATCGAGTCTGTGCTTCTCGCCGATGCCCGGGTCACCGTCATATGTCCAAGCACAGGCTTGCACCCTCTCACGAAAAAATACATCGACGGTCCCCATCAGATCACTTACCATGACCGCGTATTCGGTGGTCCTGACGACCTTGTCGGCGTAGACATGGTCCTTACCGCTATAGACGACGTCGCTCAGTCTCGCATCATTTGCTCTCTCTGCAGGGAACGTCGCATCCCAGTCAATGTCGCTGATATCCCCGAATCGTGCGACTTTTACTTTGGTTCCCAGATTCGTGACGGGCCGCTACAAATCATGATATCTACGAACGGACAGAGTCCGAAACTGGCCAACCTCATCAAACAGAGGATCGAGCGTAGTCTCCCGGAACAGGTGGGAACGGCGATCGAAAAGGTTGGGGAACTACGGACAAAGCTCAAGGAAAGAGCACCGGGCGTGGGAGGCCAAGTGAGCAAACGTCGGATGAAGTGGATGGTAGACCTCTGCACCTCGTGGGACATGGAAGAACTTGCGTTGCTGAACGAAGAGATGATGACGAGGCTGCTTGATGGCGGTTGGGAGAACAACATGGTTCCACGTCCTGAAGCCGTCGGAGGGATCCGTAGACGTGGCAAATGTATCAGCGGCAGCGATATTTCGCTTAGTACGTTTGTCCTTCCGTCATTGGCATTCGCTGTTGGCGCTGCTGCGGCTACCATTTTACTCGCGTTCCGCATGCGGTGATCGTGGTGCGTGGTCTGAGGTCCTCGATGATTATGGTGAGATAATGGGGTCACTTTAGGCAGCTCAATTATTTTTTCAATCGTACCAAGATTTCGACCTGAAAGTATCAGACAAAATTGTCACTGAATTAACCGTTATTTTTTATATTGCAAATGGTATATCTACAAAGTCTCTACAGTTGTTTTATGACCGGTGTTGAATGGACGTACAGTGAAACCTGGACTCAGATCTCGGCGTTGGATCCAGCTCGGCGGACAAATCACGGCGGAGATCTCCAAATAGTTAGACAAGATATTTCCGCCGCAGCAAGGATCATCGATCATCGATCATATCGATGTCAATTGGCATGAAGGATTGCTCGGCCCAAGTCAACGTAATTACAACGCCTGTAATGTATCACGCAATCCTGATCAAATTCGGTATTACACAGATATCTACTGATCACGGTGACTGAGACTCCGATTTTATTCGTGGCACGCCTGACGAATCTCATTGATCACCCAGATGGCCAGGAAAGACGGCTTTGGGGGGTTCCGGATTGAAGTCACTTTGTTTCACCTGAGGGGGTGCCCTTCAGCAAGGGCCAATCAGTCGGGTTAAAGCCCAACACAATGCTGGCCTACTGGCAAGCGCTTACATTTAACCGTGCGGGTGATCAATGACCGTTGTTCGCTGGAGCTCAGGCTGTATCTGGGAACATGCTCAAATCTTCATCACGAAGTAATCAGTTCATAGCAATCGTCTCCACAGCTCCGAGTCGCAACTCGCTTTCCCCCGCGTTCTCAGATATGATGCGCACCATTCGCTTTATTATAGATGCTTAGTTTGAAAACTTTCCCCGCCACCGAGGCGCGTGCGAACTTGGGGCGAGCGCACATGAGCGCTAACGCCACCACCGCCACCACCGTTTTCGGTCAGGCAGAGGAATCATCCCATTGACACATACATAAGTGGAACGACCTGTTCACCACGGGTCACCCGAGTGTTTCAACCATGTCGCGGCTGTCCATTGTGCACTGGAACGATGTGTACCGCGTCACTCCCCAAAAGGTCTCCCCAAACGGCGACACGATCGATGTCACCCAGTTCGCTGCTCTCTTGGATGACATTCGAAGTAACTGGGGGACAAGATCGGATGGGGCACGCGATGGTCTCTCTCTGTTCTCTGGTGATTTGTTTTCGCCGTCGGTAGAGAGCGCGGTGACCCGAGGGAGTCACATGGTAAGAGAATTTCCTTCGTGCATGGTGCCGTCAGTTGGTCGAACCGGCGTTGATGGCTGGCGATAGGTCCCAGTGATGAATGAGCTTGGGACCGATGTTGCTGTGGCTGGTTTGTACATTATCCCAAGGCTTATAGAATCGCTTTGCTAACGGGGGTGCATTTATGTTTATCAAAAGGCAACCACGAGTTTGATTTCGGTTTGGATTTGCTTCGCTTCGACTGCCTCATGCACACTGAGCGCTACATGTCTTAGGATACCCTAATTTTTGCGAGCTAGTCCAGGATACAAAGTTTGTGAGTCGTTCGTCTACCTAAGAGTACCGTGCGCCACCCTTGCATGGTGTTACAGCCCTGGCTTTTGAGCAACATCGTAGACCAGAATACGAACAGTGCTCCAGAACACCTACATTCTTTCCAAGTATTGGAGCGATCGGGAGTCAGAGTTGGCATCGTCGGCCTTATCGAAGAGTCTGTGTTCTACAGTACTGAGGTACCTTGAGATACCTTGATCGTCCTGATTCCGTTCTACAGAGATTGGATCAGTACTCTACCAGCATGGCCAGCCAATTTCAAGTTCAAGAAGATGGCAGAAACAGGTAGAGAATTGTCACGTCAGTTGCGTGGGGAGCATCAATGTGATCTGATTATCGCACTCACTCATGCACGGTGAGCGGAAGGTTCCATGTCCGCCAGGCATCGCTGATAAGATTCTTAGGGTCGATAACGTAATATCATGCTTTACGGAAACAATCCGTTCTCTGCTCACTTCTCATTTTACTAGGACATTCAACTAGCCAAGGATCTACTGGCTTCGTCGCCCTCTGTTCAAGATTACCATTCCATAGCTGGGGAACACGGTGTAGATATTATCTTGGGCGGTCATGACCACCTATATTTCATATCCAAGGGCATGACTACTTGGGAGGGATACGACATTTCGAAGCCAAGTATTGGAGCCGAAGGCGACGATGGCAATATACTTGTGGTCAAGAGTGGCACAGACTTTAGAGAACTGAGCGAACTTACTTTAGAGCTCACTGATACCCCGCCCGGTAGCGTTAGGAAGAAGATCATCAAAGCTGTTCATGGTAAGTGTTCGTGGTTCTTCACACAGTAGAGTGTCTGGCCTACATTGGTGCTCAGGAAAGCGCCACGAAATCAAACCTGGTATGCCATCTTCAAAGAACATGCAACATATTCTCCATAAAGTACTGTCGTCTGTATCCGACTCGTTGAAGAAGCCTGTGTGTATCACCGAAGTGGAACTCGACTTGCGATCGCAATTCATACGTACGGAAGAAGTAAGTAGATTTTTTCGTCTGAACAAGATATTTTATTCTCTCCTTGCAGACTGTAGCAGGGAATTGGTTCGCAGACGTTTTGAGACATGCATATGACGACGCATTGTATACCAAATGCGGCAGCGGCTCTGATGGGGTCCTCATTACTGCAGGAACTCTGCGCGGAGATTCACAGTACCCTCCAGGTATAGGTCTACTATTTGTCGGGTGTTGCGTCCACTAAAATCATTGAAGGCATGATCACCGTCGGAAACATCCTGGAGATTTTACCTTTTGATGATCCAGCAGTCGTGATTGAGCTAGATGGGGAATCGTTGTGGGAAGCGCTAGAAGAAGCGTTATCCAGACATCCCGCACAAGAAGGGTTAGTGGTTATTCCGTTGATCGCGATCAAATTTATCAACAGGTGATTCTAGACGGTTCCCCATCGTGTCCGGCTTTCGCGTTTCTTGGGACTCTCGCCGCCCGCCCGGTCAGCGTGTGCTTGGAATTTGTCTCTTACAAGAGGTCCTAATGACTGCATCGGAAAGCCCTGGCATAGGTGCACGTGCCGCCGTCGATGGTGAAATTGTCAAGAGGGAGAAGAGCGGACGGACATACAAGATCGTAACGAGGGATTACCTGGCTACCGGGCATGATGGGTATACAGCACTTTCTGGACATCGATACCTTATCGACGAAGAGCATGGGCAACTGCCGAGCAGCCTCGTCAGGAAGTATTTGCTTGGTGTGTATCCATAAACTGGGTACTTCAAGTAATGCATATCTGATAATTGTGTTGGCAGGGGTTCAGTATATCAACAAAATGGTCCGTTCGCGGGGGGAGAAACAGGAAGCAAATCACCTCCACCCGGCGACGGCTGATGTCGTCAAGCGGGAAATCGAGTCTAGAGAGCTGCTTGCGAGCAAGGGCAGCACCTTTCCCCTTGGGTCCAAGGTTGCTCAAAGGTGGCAGCATGTGGCCGCGATGGCGCTGCATAAGCTGCGCTCTGGCACACACTATCAAGATCATTACAATGTAAGCGCACGGGAGCATATGAGTGGTGTTGATCTCTATAACGGAAGGAAGATTCGACGGGGGACTTTGGGTGTTGGTACGAACGTCCAGGAGGTGACCTGTAAGGAGGATTTGCTCGTGATTCATCCGGTGGTGGATGGAAGATTGAAAGACGTGGCAAGGAGTTAGTCGAATGCACGTCGCGGTTATAGTGTGTGTTAGACTAGATACTAGTAGGATCCCCAAGTTTATCGTCCAACTACACCGTGAGCATGCGTCAATGCTTCATACCAACGGCGTTTTGAGGGCTCCATCCTGCTACATGAGATTAGCGATTTATACTAGCATTGAACTCAGGCTGTACAACATGATATATTTGACAAATTCCTGGCCTCGTCTTTGGGTCCTCCGTCCGGCACCTGATGAATAACAAGCAGATCTTCCTTGCAGGTCACCGGTCACCTCCTGGCCGTTGTCGCCATATCCGTGCCATTATCCGTTGATTGGGAAGCAACCTCATTCAACCAAACTAGTTGGCCCCTTTGTGGAGCATCCAACGAAGTGAAACGAACATCTACTTCATTCCTAGAATCCAGGGTCTTTTTTTATGCTAACCATCACAGAATTGAATGAGGTTCATCAAGGCGGAGTCTCGTAGCCACTAGCCAGCTCGAACACCATGAGTTCGTTTACACTCACATACCCGAATTTGCAAACATTTGCATGAACTCAACCATTGTCTCTATCACAAAACGTGGTAAGCATCCGCGCATAGTGCACTGATCAAGCAAACACCTTGATCAAATTCGGGTGAAGTTGTCATATGTTGGCACAACTCATTGGGTTCGCGTTTGGATCGGGTCCACCCTGCCTCCAAAATTCCAGGACCTGCAAACAGGCCGAAGAATGTCTCTGCTGAATACTTTTCAACTTCGAACATCTCCCCCCGCTGAACATCCAGTAGTAGATCTATACTTGATGACCGAAACGATTTGGTCCCCAGTCGATGCCTGGAAGGTGTGTCGACCCCATGACAGTCGCCCACATGGATTAGAATAGGAAGGTTCGAATGAAGTGTCACCGAATCCTTCGACAAGTCACGAATCAATTGAAGATTCGGACGTGACTCACCGCACCATGGGAGAAAAAAGGTGGTGAGCAAAGCACCTGAGCTCAGCCCCTTGGGAATTGAAATTGGAATGACGATACTGCCGAATCGACCGTCGGTGTGGGGATTGCCTGTTGCCATTTCCTGTATGTCACATCGTCTGACGCTTTCCGGTGTTTTCGGAGGCACGCATCATTTGAACATCTCACCATAATTCGAAATAATGCAGTACGTCTTCGGGCGGATTTGACATTATGGCACCCCATGGTTCTCCACTGCGCATCGGGGACCGGCCCGAATGGGCTCTTCCAGCCAAGGATCGATCAACTCCTGCACTAAAACCCGTTCATGTAAACCATCTGCACTAATGACGAATGGCGTAAATTCCACATGTTGTATGCGCAGCTAGCAGACATTCTTCTCGCCATATGTTGGCGAGGGAGAATGCCAACGCCACCCTCGCCGGCAACAAAGGGTTACCTACTCCCATCCTATGCAGTATTGACTCCGAGCCTTCTATAGCGAACCCGGGATCCAATTGATTCGTCGGCTGCAGCACCAGCGAAACGACGTACCCAAAAAGGAGGAAAATCAAGCAGGAAAAGGTAGAGTGACGTCTACAAGAGCAGAAGTAGCAGATGTTATCATCGGTGTTGAAAGGAGCATTTGATGTTAGGTGAGAACGATCGAAGTGCGGTGCTGTATAAAAAGCAGTGAGAGTGTAGTGAAAAGAAAAGAAAAGCAGGAATGGTGATGAAGAGGACACCGGTTCGGTCGGTGGTGGGTGGACGTTGAACCGGTGTCACCGGCTAGGACTGTTGCATTATCTATTGCTCACGATTGCGTCGAAGCGATAACTCCTGGCTGAAGTGATCAAAATTGGTGCGTAGCGTTTTGCAGGGTTGCTCGGCATACTTGTAACCAAGAACAAAGTTCGCGCGCAGTAGACCGAGACAATCACGGGGACCCATCGTTTGAATAGCCGCGTGATACCGATGGGCATGGTGTGCCGAGTAAATGTTTATTCAGAATCAGTCCCATCCAGGTAAGAAAAGGGAAAACGGCCACAAGTCCTGCCAGTACCACCTGCAGTCCCGCGCCAAGTTCTGCATTGCCCGTCCCTTCTCACTTGCACGTTCTGCGTCCTCCGGGACTCCTTCGGAGAAAATGCTCCATACCAGAGGTTCCATCCTACGCGCCCCGAATAGGAGGAGCGACGCCAGTCAAAGGGGGAGGTGTGAGAATGCACATGCGTGGTAAGCGCATATCGGATCGCAGTGGGTGAAGTGTCCCTTGGTGTCGATGGCGTTGAGAGCACTGCCTGGTTGGAAAGGCGAGTAAGCAGGTCATAATGAAAATGCATCCAATCGAGGTTGGTCTACAATATCGGGGAATCATGTTACTTACTCAGATAGCGGGATAGTTCTGCTAATCACGATTAGATAGGTGCATCTGATGAAAAGAACAGCAATGACTAGTGCCAGACAAAACAAGATGAGAGAAATCGACCTCGAAATCATTGAGTGATGAATACGTCATCTTCATTTGATCATGATATTCTCGTTGAGAAAACCAGGATATCATGATCACGATAGCGACAGGACGTGTAGAGATGATGCAAGACACCGATGAAAACAAGCGCTCAGGGTACGGGGTAACAGCGTGAGAGTGAATAAGGGTACACGTGTATTGCCAGGTGCACTGAGACTAAAATCGAGCTAAACATCCTTTATACACTGGCCCAGTATGTTTTCCAAGGTACGCCCAAGGAAGAGGAATGGTAAGTGATGGTGGGCAAAGTCATCAATGTAGGGCGCTGATGGAGTGACAGAGCTTAGTAAAGCGGACAGCCCACTTCCCCTTGACAGCGGAAAGCGGATGTCAGTAGCCGACGAAAGGAAGTTACTTGAGGAGTCGAGTAGAAAAGGCTCCACCTCCCGTGACACGAATCCAATCGAAATCGATGGTCAATGTGACATATATTCGGTCGCGTTTCTTGCTGACGGGGAGCACGTCGTTAGCGGAGGAATGGGAGGAAATATTCGGCAGTGGTACGTGGAGGATGGCAAGGAAGTAGGGAAGCCAATGGTCGCTGGAAGTTGTGTTTCAAACCTGGCAGTCTCGCAAGACGGAAAGTGGATCGTGTGTGGGACGTACGAGGGTAAAGTGGTGGTGTGGGGCGCGAAGAGTCACAAAAAGGTGGTCAACTTCAAAGCACACGACAGAGAAGTGAAGGCGGTAGACATCTCGGCCAACGGCGAGAAAATCGCGACCGGATCGAATGACAGGACAGTCCGTGTCTGGTCGTTTCCCAAGGGCCGACAGCTACTTGGCCCTTTCAAACACGACAACACGGTGGTGGCAGTCAAGTTTTCTCCTGACGGGCGACTCATCGCGACTGCTACATGGCACCGCGAGTCTGTCCGGGTCTACGATAGCAGCAACGACCACCTCCTCGCAGACTTTTCGACCCGAGTCGACTCAACCTTGACCGGATCTCTCGCCTGGGCGTGCGACAATCGGCTCTTTGCCTTGTCAAGGGACAGCGACATTCACAGTCTTGACGTGTCCACAAAGAAAACCCTCGCGAAATGGCGCATTCACAGCAACAACGAACCAACATGCATCGCACTAACGTGCAACGACACGGTCCTTGCAGCCGCCGCCGACTCGTCGTTCTCACTCTGGGACACTACAACGCACCAACAAATCGGGACTTTCATCCAGCACTCTGAGCGCATCTGGTCCATGGCGATCTCACCACACCATGACATTGTGGCCGCTGGAAAAAACAAAATCACACTTTGGAATCTCTGCAACAGCCTTCCCTCACCTTACTGCGACCATGTGAGTACTCGTACGCGCGGAGCATCAGATCCTCATCAGCGTGCCCCTAGTTGCGACCTGAGTCGTTGGAGCAGGAAGTTCTGCGCTTGAGGGTTGAAAAAAGAGGTCTCGAAGACACGGTCATGGCCCTCCATGCGAGGAACGCGCATCAAGGTGTGCTTATTATTTGAATGACTCCGCTGTGCTGATATTGGTTTCCACCAGAGGATGATATAGCGAAACTCCGCGACCAACAAGAAAGCTCAGGTCCGTTCTCTCTGCCATCGACCCCACGTCGTTGACAATCTCATACATTAGACCGTAAAATCAACCATCTCGACGAAACCGTTCAGGAACTCAGTCGCGCCCTTGCCACCTCTCAATACGAAGTCAATCAATTAACCAAGGCGATCAGGTCACTACATGCAGACCTTGACACGCAACAAGCGAGTTCAGGTGTGTTGGTTACCATCACAACGTATGCCTCTCCTTCACCCGTTGTCCGTGCCCATGGCACAAAAATAGCTGACCGCGAGCGAGCCGTACAAGAGCTATGTGACGCGCTTCGTGCTCATGAGAAGAAACACGAGTGCGAAGACTTGTATGCTCACGGCCATATATACGATGCTGTACAGTGTCTCCTTGAGATTGCAACCGCAATGACAGAGAATCTGAAGAAAAACAAACTCATCGTCGACTGGCTCAAAGGTCAGTTTCTAGTACAACATATCGTAAGATAATGTATTCAGTACTGGCCTTCAGAATTTACGGGAAAATGCTTATCAGAGCTTCGGATAACTGGAGATGAAGCGTTGAGTGCCAAGGAACATAACAAAGCACTATCAGCCTATTCCGCTATATTGTTGCTCACTCCCTCGCCTCCGGAAGATATACTGACGGGATGGGCGAGAATGGCACTCATTCGCTATTCAATAAGTGAGGCATTGGGTGCCGCAGACAAGGTATACTTCATGTGGTTGTTTAGGATAACTTTTGACTCTCGTTCCGTTCAGTTTAAGCTTCCAATATTTCATGTTTACCGTGCGATCTGCGAGGTTCTCGAAGGCGACAATCGTGTTACGGAGGCAGTTGAATGTTTTCAAAGCATGAGGCACAAGTCATCGCAGGAGACAAGTGGCCCGGATGAACGATCACAATGGGAAATGGGTGAGCACCTGCAATAACAACACTGAGACTTGGCCAAAAATCTTCCAAGATTTTCGACAGCACCATATCAAAAGGCTGGAAAAGGAGGGCGATGAAGCGAAGGACACAAAAAACCACGACGCGGCGATCAGTAACTACTCAAGTGCGCTCTCGCTGGATTCGGAGAACATCAGTGACATCATAGTTAAATGCTGCAAGGCACGAGCAGGGTATTTGGAGGACGAACTGAGCAATGTTACTTTGGTATGGGTGAAGTCATGCGTCTCACGATGTTGATGGCATTGATAATACAATCAGGTTACTGAACGCGATCCATCAAACTACAAAGGATACAAACGGAAGCATGCTGTATTACATAACATGGGGCGGTACAAGGAGGCATTCGATGCATTCAAGATGATGATGTCGAGCATGGAGAAATCACCCGACCCAGAAACTCGGGGTAAGCCTGTCTCGTTCATATTGCGCAGACGACATGAGCTGATTTCATGTTGATAATAGACCTGCGGAGTCGATACCTCGATACCACTCCACTAATCCGCAAGATCATCGAGGAGACCATTCATGACATACCCCGCGCACTCATTGACACCGCCACTGGTCGTCTCTACGACAAGACACAGCAAGCAGCAGCATTCGAACAACTCCCCATATTCAACCAGTTGCGGTCTTCCATGACTACCCATGATCGGCTCGACTGTGCGCGGATAAAGAGGGAGGTGGAGAAGTTTTATGAATATGTAATGCTCTCGCACAGGTGGCAGCCACCCGAGCCATCGTTCCAAAGGATCGAGAATACCCTGATCTATGGACTACCCACATCCCCCACGATTGACAAACTCATCAACTTCTGCAAGCTTGTGAAGTCTCACCGTTTCAGATGGGCATGGAGCGATACATGTTGTGTCAACCAGAGTAACAAGGGAGTTCAGCAAGAATCCGTCGTGGCTATGTTTCAATGGTACTGCCGTGCGGCACTGACAATCGTCCATCTTCTCGGTGTTTTCTCAGATACACAGGAGCCTGGGTGCCTATGGAAGAGTATCTGGAACACGCGCGGGTGGACATACCAGGAGTATGTTGCTTCGAGGGTTATCCAATTCTATACAGAAGATTGGAAGCCGTACCTCGGTCTGGAGATATTCAATCACAAGGAATCTCCTGTCATCCTGGAAGAGATGGAACAGGCTACAAAGTTTGCTACTCAGGCCCTCGCAACGCTTCAGCCAGGACTCACAAGGGTGCGCGAGAAACTGTATCTCGCTTCTAAGCGTGAAACAACGCGAAGGGAAGATACCGCGTACTGTCTATTTGGTATCTTCAATGTCACCCTCCCTGTCATATATGGCGAGGGTAGTCAAGCAGTCGGACGACTGTTGGAACACATCCTCACGCGGTCGGACAATGTCACCATTCTCGCCTGGACTGGGAATGCGGGTAGCAATCACAGCTACCTCCCTTCTGACCTTGCTGTTTACAATCAAGTCATTCCGTCGCATGTTCCGCAACCTGTCGAGACCGCCGAGATGGATCGGATCATCGTGAAGTTGCAGTCATCATTCCCTGACTCCTCCCTAATTGTTCAATTATATCAACGGCTCCTCGATGCTCCCTCACTGTCCATTATTGCTGGTCGACTAAAACTTCCTGGTCTCGTTTTCCGTGTCACCAACATTACCTCTCTCCCGGCATCCGAATCCGACTCGGGCCTTCATGTTTATCACGCCACAACTCGGATTCTGGGTGAGGTACGGATCGAGACCAAGGATGGCTCGCTTGGAATACAACATTTAGTTCTTGTTCATCCGTGGATTAGCCCCTTAGTTGACGGGGATTTTGAGGGTGATGATCCTGTGTTTGATCTGCCTACGCGCGCATTCCGGCTGGTCGTCCGGCTCATGCAGCCCTTCGGCGCGCTGCTACTTGCCTCACAGGGGCGGGTGCAATACAAACGGGTCGCGTCGAACAGCTTCATCAGGGTTCAGATTCGTGAACAATCGCCCTTGGAGGAATTGGTGGACAGTGTTCGTACGGTCGAGGTACAGTAAACGTGGATTGGTCGGATATTGGATGATGCTCTTTGTCGCTTTCCCCCTTCAGATTACATCTCGACGTTTGAGTACTAATTCATCGTAACCATGCGACATTGATGTTTGTGTACTTCTTTCTACTTTCCTCGTCTGGTTGGTCCATTGAGTACTAATAACTGTCGACCGACGAGTGACTCAATGCTCAATCAAATTGGGCTTTTATCGATGCAACGGTCTAATTCCAACGCCCCTGCTCTCGCTACCTTTTCTGTGGTTAAGATGAAGTCCAATATTATGCGCTGTGCTTGGAATGTGATTTGTTGTGATAACATGTGGTCTTGGTTGCTGACTCGTCATCGAACAACAGTGCAGCAAACACCCCCTCTGGTAGTGCATCAGAGCGTAGGGCATTCCCGATATTATGCATTATGAGTCTACTGTAATCAGTAAACGTATCCGAGTAACTTATATACAAATGATCCGCAGACTGCTCCCTGGTCGGACAACTTTTGGAGGTAACAAAGCAAACATAATTACTGTCTGGTAACTTCATACCTTCTTCGTGAGCATGAGCGCAAGGTCCTATTACAAGCAAAAATTAGAATAGGCATTATGGAAATTGTGTATGGTTTCTTACGACAACAAGGGAAGAAATGCTCAAGCGTCGGTGACGTAACTGGATTAGAGTATCAACGTTTGTCCCATGAATAGCTCGATTTAGCGTGAATGGGGCTTCGTTTTCCTGGACCCACCTACTTCAGAGACAATAGACGGTTCAAAAACCAAGAACTCACTGGATAAGGGACGTCCATCGAGAGTGGACTATAGTACTGTTCATCACACCACGTGGAGGCCCGTTTGACGTAGATGACGAGAATTATTTCCCAGCAACATAAATCGAGGGAAAAATGTCTCACCACAGTCCTCTCACGAATTGATGGTTTCACTCTCGGGTAAGGATGAAACCGTAAAAGATATGATGAACGGTAAGCTGGGAGTCGCCCAGAATCCATCGGAACAAAGAGAGCAAAACGGGAAGAGGGATGAAGGGATGGAGGAAAATCCGGCTTCCATGGAAGCAGGTTAAGCTATGAATGTAAGGGAGATGGCAGGGAAAAAAAAACACCCCATTTGAGTTGAACTCAGACGGCGCATTCCGCCAGGGTACCGTGCCGGCAAGACCACACCAAACGCGTATACACTTGTGGAACTCGGTTTATGACGACCACCACGTCACTTTGCTTCCGCAGAAAAAATGTCAACAAGTAGCTGTGCACCATTGTAGGGCTGCTTGTTGGCAGGTTTCTGACAAACTATCATGAAGAAAAGGTAAATCTTGACCCCCAGCGCCCTAGATTGACGAGGGCCTTGAGCCTGACTGGACCCACTCGACACCGCTGGCTGGAAGAGAAGGATGTTTGTATGCATTCGTAGTAGCCAGCAAGAAACTAGGAACGTTCGTAAAGGGAATCGATCATTGAGTCATGGAGGTCTCCAGCGACCGAATGGTGCGTTCCAAACACCTGCACGACATTTAAATATTGATCACCGTGAACCTGGCCAGGGAACAGGACATACCGCAAGGTGGGAAAATAATACGTGACAGTGTCACAGACAGGGGTACGCGTCACGTCACGGGTGGATGCAAGTTGTTCAAGACCCCCATAAACCGACTGTGCAACTTAACGTGTGCCCGTCAAGTTCTTCAAAAAAAAAACAGCAAGACGCTCGTGTGAGGTAGTATGACCGCAAGACAACAATGCACGGTATATCCCCCTCAAGCAATAGTGGTGATTCGACACCCACACCCTAGTGCAACCTGCCGCCAACGGCAAACAGTCCATCAATCAACTAGATGATGTCACCCTCGTCGTATGAATGTATCGGAGTGATTCAAGACACTCACTCAACAGTTTGACGGCTAGAACCCCAGAGTCCCGTGACGTCGTACCCTCCCCAAATCCTACACGGTGATGAATATAACGCTTATGAAGCCGCAACTGGCGCGAGCGTGGCATCAGTAAGTGTCGAAACGAAGATGTGTGCATGACTTGTTGGGACCAAGAATTTGGAATTTTTCACCGTGCGGTTGCTTTGCCAAAATTCCTCAATGACGACCCATCCTCGATCTGATGATTCTGTGGATTTTCGCCATGCACGGGGACTAACTGGCGTGGTACACGATGCCAACGACTGTGGTGCTCCTCGAGGCGGTGAACGTTTTCCGGTCCTGGCAAGATTCGTCGAACAGCAGTGACTATGGGCGGAAGAGCCGTGCGATTTTTGGCCTCGCAAACGGGCAGTTTTTTGAACGAGAAGTGGACGAGAAGAAGTGCGACAAGAGTCAACAAACGACGACTTCTTGGTTGAGCACAACTCCGCTCAATGTGTTCCCCTCCAAAAAAGAAATTCCACATCCCACAATTTGTGGGTCGTTTCGACCTAAGGCTCATCAGCTTTGGCACCATTGTTGGATCTCAGCGACGCTGAATTCCGCCCTCAGTTTGATTCCCCCCGGAATAACACTGCGACGAGCTCCCCCGAAGCATGATCTCCGAGTCCACGAACCTGGCCATGGACTTCGCAACTCTACCTCGGCTCTCGGTGTTCGTTTTAAAGGACGCTCAAAGTTTGGATGTCAGTCAATCGAGACCACATTTCGGCGAGTTCTCAATTTGGTCAATATCACTCTCGACCCAAATTCTTCCCGTGCACGAAACAGACACCCTGCTCCCGCCGCAACATTGCCAACCATGGTGTCCTCCACCGTCGCGGTCCAAGCTTCCGGCTCCCTCAAGCTATGTCGGGTTTTGTGCGGCGCAAGAACTAAATGTGACATGGATTCAAGAATCCCCGCGATGGACGACAATTTTGACGCGGAGGTCGATGAGCTGCGCACTTCGGAATGTCGGTAGAGCGACAAGATTCCATTGTTCAACATTCCTGCGGATCCCCCAGCCATAAAGGACTGCACTTCACAATGGTCGCAGAACACCTTACCCATCCTATGATAGGGTTTGTGTATGTAACGCTGGGTTCCTAACGCTGACTGACGATGTCGTATCAAGACCAGATTGGGTTCATCCTTTCGCCTCCTGTTTCCTTCGTGGCAATGCATCACGTTCTTATCTCGGGCTCGGTTGTATTGATGTGTGTGTATTCAGGAATGTGGGGTTAAACTTGGGTCTTACCGTCAGTTATGCAAGGTTGATAGATGCTACCAGATTGACATGGGATAAACCCAACGGGCACGTCAAAGAATAAGTGGATGAACGAATATGTCGCAACAGTTGCCTGAAGGGCCCGTGGTAGCAATGTCTTCTGTTATCTTGTATCACATCAAGCTCCACAGCGCAGAGGAAACGATTTGTTCATTAATACGAATTCCAGACGGTTTTCAGCGCGACGAAAACATGCAGTGTATGAACTCTGTATGACCATCCACTGATCGTATCAAGTGCTGGGCCGAACGAAAAATGTGAGTGTCGTGTTGATCGATATTTTGTGTTGCGGGTACTAATACATTGCCCACCCACGAAAGAACGCACAGTCCTGCTTTGGCGAAGAAACGTTGGGCTCAAGCTTGTACCAACGTGAAGTCGGTAGGAGTCGACGTGACGCCATGATTGAACCCATGAGGGCCTTGGTGGTATCGTGATCGTGATTGATGCCTGCCTACACCCCTGGACCCTGAACACGAATCATAATAACCGAATCACAGCACTTCCTCGCCGTTCTCATTGTTCTACAGAGACTGAAAAGGTGCCCCGAACTCGATTTGAAATGCGGGTTATTGGCTTACACGTTGTTCGAGATCAACGAACGCATGCTCTCGGTGCCAAGCTCCGCGGGGCACAGGGGCACGGGGTAACTGCGTGAGAGAGGGTGGTTGAGCCGTGCGCAAACTCTGATCTGCAAATTGGGCAAGCTATCAATGGGCAGACCAATGACCGTCACATCGGTGTGTCCGACCCGCCCTTTATTCCACCTCCGCCTCCGAGACGGTAATGGCGGTCTCGAGTGACGAAAGTTCCACTTAGGATATATCACAAAGTACTAATGCAAATACCGTCGAAATCGTCGGCCAAGTTGACATTCTGTTGATCGCGTTTCTCGTTGACGGGGGAGCACCGGAGGACGGGACAAGAAGATTTGATGATGGCGAGTGCCAGAGGATAAACGGGACGAGGTCGGGAAGCCATGTTTACCAGTGGGCCCCTTGATAATCGCTCAGCTGGGTTAGCATACGGACCCTTGGGCTTCCAATTGCAAATGAGAATGCAAGCGCAAGTTGGGCGCAAGTCTGAGTTAAATCTTCATCGAGCAGGAAGCTGGCTATAGTCTGGTGTTTGATTATCTCCTCGGCGGTATGCAACCCCCTAGTCCTCCGTTTATCCACACCATACCCTAATACACTTCCTATGCGTCGCTGACCTTGGACCTACATGACACCTTTATGATCTGTTATGATAAACCTATCAAAATCACGTTCCTCCGCAGCCTAAGGTAATGAATGATTCAGGCACATCAACCAGTGGTAGTGCTAAATCAGATACTTATGTCAAGTGCTTGCTCAAGCGCTCACTTCCGACGACTCGGATGTCGAAAGTGGCTCTTGCCCAATGCCCAGCTTCACATAAGTAGAGCAAACCCCTTCGCCCCAGGCTATTTTGTTCGAACGTTTCAACCATGTCGCGGTTATCCATCTTGCACTGGAACGACGTGTACCGCGTCACCCCTCAAAAGATCTTACCAAACGGTGACACGATCGACGTCACCCAGTTTGCTGCTCTCTTAGATGACATTAGATGCAACTGGGTGGCGAGACCGGACGGGGCACGCGATGGTCTCTCTCTATTCTCTGGTGATTTATTTTCGCCATCGGTCGAGAGTACGGTGACCCGGGGGAGCCACATGGTGAGAGAAGATCCTTCGGGCGTGCTGAGTTGGACTACCGTCTAACTAGGGTTGATTTCCGGTGTCAGGTCCCAGTGATGAACGAGCTTGCGCCGGATGTCGCGCTAACGGGTTTGTACATCACCCTGGATCTGCTAGCTGCTCCGATCTGCTGACATGCGTTTGTGTTATCGAAGGCAACCACGACTTTGATTTTGGTTTGGATCAGTTCTTTTCGTTCGAGAAACCGCGCATTAAGCCCACGCATCACAGGGTACCCACATCTTTCCAAGTTGGTGCAGGACACAAAATTTGTGAGTTGACCCTCTGTGCGGATCTTCACTTCCATCCTTACCCCGTGCTTCAGCCCTGGCTTTTAAGCAACATCGTAGACGAAGATACAAATACTGTTCCAGAATATTTACATCTCTTCCAAGTGCTAGAGCGATCTGGTGTCAGAGTCGGTATCATTGGTCTCGTCGAAGAGTCTGTGTTCCTCAGCGATGGGGTTGACATACTTTGATCATAATTCCATTTTACAGGGACTGGATCAGCACCCTGCCAGCATGGCCGGCCAATTTCAAGTTCAAGGATATGGCGCAAACAGGTAGAAAGTTATCGCAACAGTTGCGCGGGGAGCATCAATGTGACCTCATAATTGCACTCACTCATGCTCGGTAAGGGGGAATTGTCCGTGGACCTAGAGTCATCGCTGATAAGATTCGTAGGGTTCCTAACGTAATATTGTGCCTCACCAAAACGCTTCTTTTGCTCACTGTTACCCCACAGGACATTCAACTAGCGAAGGATTTGCTGGCTTCGTCTCCTTCCGCTCAAAATTCCCGTTCCATAGCTGGGGAACACGGTATAGATATAATCTTGGGTGGCCATGATCACCTCTACTTTGTATCCAAGGGCGTGACTGCTTGGGAGGGATACGACGTTTCGAAGCCGAGCATTGGAGCTGAAGGTGACAACGGCGATATATTGGTAGTTAAAAGTGGAACAGACTTCAAAGAACTGAGCGAGCTTACTCTGGAGCTTATTGATGCCCCCCCAGGTAGTGTTAGGAAGAAAATCATCAAAGCCATTCATGGTGAGTGCTTGCGGCTGTTTCGCTGCCATTCGCTTCGAATGTCTAACCTACTACGGTGGTTTCCAGGTAAACGCCACGAGATTAAGCCCGGTATGCATTCCTCAAAGAACCTCAAGAATATACTCCACAAAGTACTGTCGTCTGTATCCGAGTCATTAAAAGAGCCTGTATGCATTACCGACGTAGAGCTCGATTTGCGATCGCATTTATTACGCACAGATGAGGTATGCAAACTCGCTCAGTTGGCCAAGATAATTGTATTCTATTCTCTCCGTATAGACAGCAGCAGGGAATTGGTTCGCAGACGTTTTGAGGCACGCATACGACGATGCATTGAACACAAAATATGGCAGTGGCTCTGATGGAGTCCTCATATGTGCAGGGACACTACGAGGAGACTCACGGTATCCCCCAGGTATAGGCCCATCTGACTAAATTTAATGCTGCGTCCACTGAAATTATCAAAGGCGTTATCACCCTCGGAAATATCTTGGAGATTTTACCCTTTGATGACCCAACAGTCGTACTCGAACTGGATGGGGAATCCTTGTGGGATGCCCTGGAAGAGGGGTTATCCAAATATCCCGCACAAGAAGGGCATGTATCGTTCCGTATTTGTATTTAATTTCATTAACATGTAATTCTAGACGCTTCCCCATCGTGTCCGGCTTGCGCGTTTCTTGGGATTCTCGTCGCCTGCCTGGTCAACGTGTGCTTGGAATCTGGCTCTTACAAGAGGTGGCAGTGACTCCATCAGAAAGCTCGGGTAACAGCTCTGGAACAGGAACTCCTGCCCTTGTCGACGGTGAATTCGTCAAGAGGGAGAAGAACGGACGGACATACAAGATCGTAACGAGGAACTATCTGGCTACTGGGCATGATGGGTACACAGTCCTTCCTGGACATCAATACCTTATCGACGATGAGAACGGGCAGCTGATGAGCAGCCTTGTGCGGAAGTATTTACTCGGTGGGTATCGATGCATGGAATAAGGCGAGGTGATGCATAGCTGATCATCGCGTTGGCAGGGACTCACTACGTCAACAAAATGGTCCGTTTGCGTGAGAAAACACAGGGAGCGAATCACCTCCACTCTGAGACTGCTGATGTCGTCAAGCGGGAGATTGAGCATAGAAAGCGACACGCGCACAAGCGCAGTATCCTGCCCAAGTTTGCTCAAAGGTGGCAGCATGCGGCCGTGAGCACCTTGAATAAGCTGCGTTCTCGCGTACATTATCAAGATCACTACAATGTTAGCACACGAGAGCACATGAGTGGTGTTGATTGTTATGACGGAAAGAAGATTCGGCGGTGGAGTGGGGGTAATGGAAAGAATGGCCACGAGAAGACCTGTAGAGAGGATCTACTTGTAATTCACCCTGTGGTGGATGGAAGATTCAAAGATGTGGCAAGGAATTAGCTGAATGTACGTTGTACAGTGTAGGGTAAAATGCTATGATCGTCAAATTTATCATCCAACTGCACCGTGAGCATGAATTATTAAATGATCATCTGGATTACGGCGCTGGCAGAGGGAAAGCAATTTGGAGTTCAAGCGATGGTGACATCAGGGAGCTGAACCGTTGGTGGAGGATCTCCAGTCAAGGTCCGACCATAATGGGTCAGGACACCGATGGATGAACCGATTCCAGCACCACCCAACACCACTTTTTGAAAATAAGATAAGCAGGTCTTGTTTACTGGCGCCTGGAACCTACTCACAGTTTATCGTACTCGCCCTTTTCCAAAATAAGCTGGGGGTGAGGACAGCAAAGAGCAATGCACCGATGGTGGCATGATCGTCCTCTCGTAATGACGCAGTCTAAAAATATGAGAGTGGAGGATATGAGCGGAGTAAAGGATAACATACGTCGTAGGCGCTATGGATGTGCCTATTTCTGACGGTGACCTCGCTAGAGTTGGCAGACCGGACGTATTCAAATCCTCCCCCGGCCGCGCATCCTGGACCAGCTTTGAACGACAACATACGTGAAGTAGGTTTGGAACCTTACCGACTGCTCCACCGACCCACGTCGCCCGTAGGAGGCGATTGATACTAAATTGAGCTCGGCCTTTGCGGGCGAGAACGAAGGCGGTGTAGGCTGGCGGTGTGAGGAGAGAGAAGAGTTGGTAGCCCTTTGTTATTGAACGCCGCACGAGAAACTGCACATCTGCGGCATTGGGTCCTTCGGCGGTCATCTGAGACGGCGAGTTGATTGTTTTGGCGCCGTCGCGGTCGACGTCTACGTCAAAGGGGTCATGGCACGTGATCTGCACGGACCAAGGCTTGCCCTAATGCCAGGCTAAATGAAAGGGAATTGCCGATCCCTCTTCTCTCCAGACATTGTGCATTCCCCTCGCTGCGACAGTAATGTCGGCTCCACCGTCGATCGATGCATATGATGCACAAATGCTTGACTTTTCTTCAGATCATGACGTTCCAATGCACATCACGGCTTCCGCAGAATTTTTCGCAGAAGCACTGATGGATCATGATGGTCACCTTGACACCTTGCCTTACGGCGAACACGCCAGCGTCGAGGTAGACATGGAAGAATACGTTGGCGATAATGCAGAATACGAAATGGCCGACGAAACCGCTGACTACCATCGTTCTCACGGAGACGAACTACTAGACATTGAAGTCTTCGATGCGTCACACGCTCCTTCTCCTCTCATCCCT
>JBBPRP010000102.1:0-25523 GCA_038093135.1 Leccinum longicurvipes
ATTACAGTCAAGAAATCGAGCGTGAGCTGAGGAGCAAAGCCTGCGAGTCGGTCGCTTAGACTGGTAACAAAAGTAGACAGATCGCCAGGAATAATCCCGGCTGGCGAGGTGTCAGAATCAAAGCAAGACACCGAAGCTTGAGCTCACCTTTAGACGCGATGATCGGGTTCTTGTCATAGTCAAGATATGAGCAGATTGCACCGAGGAGGTCATACGCGGCGCCGCGAAGCTCCTCAATGTCTGAGTTGATGTTAATCATGCCCACATGCAGAAGCGTCGCAGAGATATTAGAAAATCTCGGGAATCTCTCAACACGCAGGACTTGGTTATCACGAAGTTGGCTCTTCGCAGCCCTAATGGCCTGTGAGAGAATGGTGAGTCGCAAAGAGATGTCATGCCGTTGAAAGCGCACACCTTGACAATGCTGTCGCGATATGGCGAAGAGAAGTAAGACGTTACTCCCTGTCTGCTTAGCCTTATGATAAATTCGTGCGGATCGAGACCAGTCGAGACATTGTATGCGTCGCTAATGTCAGCGAGAGATATAATCTCGGTTGATTTACATGAAAGAGTGGGTGAAATGACCGCCGCTCGAATCTGTCTCGAGTGTCATGTTTACATAAGTATCCAAGCCAAAGCTGCTCACCGAAGTTATACGGATGTGAGAGACCGCAACCTGCATGTTGACTGGCATACGTATATCATGGGCCTGTCTCATCGTTACTTCCGTGAAACCCGTATTATTTTCATGTTCCAGAGATGCTATACTCCGTGTTACATCCAAACCCGAAGAGAAGTCTTGGCACATACTAGAATGCTCGAGAGCAGGGAGGCATGATTGAGGGACATATTGCAGAAGCTCGGTTACTGAAGAACACGCTTTGATACCATGCGAAAGGATGGTGCCTGTGAGCGAGTTCGACGAATGTTATCACTTGTGAGCGAAGAAGGGCAGCACAAACCTGCGGATATGTTGTACATGCGCCTTAGGTAGCGTTGGGTTAACGAGTTGGCGTTCAAAAAGTAACCATTTATGAACCGCTGGCGCACATCCAGAGGTATGAGCTGGGAACATGTCTTGAGCCACTGGACTGGAATCTCAGACGTAGATGTGAACGAAGTGCAGTCTAGGATGATTTCGTAATGTCTTTTCCCGTACTCGGGGCCAGTCAACGTCTAAATCGTGCAAGGTTGAAAGACACACCAACTCAGAGTTAATGTATACTTACCTTCAAGATATGATACATCAGCAGTTCAATGTCGAGAGCCTCTACGTCTATTTTACAGACACGCAAGACGAAGACGGCAGGTACATCCTAGAAGAGGTGTTAGTGACATTCATCATCATACCTATCAACTTACCTCGGCAACGTCTGCCGACACAAAAATATCGCGGACGGGCTCAATGTTACGATGAGAACAACGATTCATCAGTTCAGTGAATTCTCGATGTTCTGAGCTTTGGAGTAAAGAAAGACGTGGAACTTCTGGAGCTTCCTGGAGCTCGACGAGGAGGTTGCATAGTTGGTCCCATGCACGCCTGGCACCCATTGTCACAGAATCATCTTCGTTGTTGGGCTTCACATAGCTGAGCAACTCTTTGCCGATCTTGTCTGCATGCTTGTCTAGAAAACGATGCAACACAATCGTATCTGTGTCGTCTGCAGTGGTACCCAACCATTCTCCGCCATCTTCTTCAGCGGCTGTTGCAGAGTACTTCTGTACAGATACGAATTATGAGTTTCGTTCGTGCATACACCAGAACACTCACATTAACTTCGCTGAGGAATCGGGTAACGTTTGTAATGTTCGCCTTTAAAAATTCATTCAGGCAAACCATGTGTGCTTCCTTGGCGAAAAAAATGTTGTTGGCCAAGTTCTGCATGATTTTAGCGATGATCATGAGACCTCGGCGAATGACTCCGTCGTCTTTGGGCACTTCAATATCGACCGTTTCCGGGGCAACAATAGCAGGGGAAATGAACCTGAAGAGAAAAAAAAAAAGAATATCGGTTGTTGCTATATTTGTATATATTACACTTACCGGAGAAATATGAAAGCACCTAGGGCAGCGAACTTTGATTCAGGCCAGACTTGATACCTGTCGAGCGTTAGATAACATAATATCGGATACATACTGATCCTTACACTGCTTTGGCCAGGTGAGCACACACTTCACGAAACATTCTTCGAGAGAATGAGTGATGAAGTTTAGCGAGCAGAAGAAATACTCACGGTGGGAGGGCAGGAACTGAAGAACCAATAATCTCAAGGAAGGACGACGCGATGAACTCAACGTCTCGCTGATTCTGTTCTAACGTGTGCTTCGGAGTTTTTGTAGGGTCGAGGTCGTAGGCATGACCCTGAGGCATCGATGCCATAGTCTTGATTAGTGGCAAAATGAGACTGCGGAGGTAATTATAGCCGTGTATCTTTGCGAATGCGGACAAGAATCTTGTGCAAGTGGAATTGCTTCGAAACAGGTCTGCGTCACTAGCTATCGGGACGTCAGTTGATGTAAAAAATCATGAGACCAGACGTTACCTGTGTGAGCGATCTCTCGGTCTATCATGGTTTTGAGTAATGCTACCAGAGAGGCGCGAGTGTCGAAAATATTCATCAGTACCGAGATCATCATATCAACCTCGCCGGCCGGGCAGCATTCGCATATCACCATGGCAAGCACCATCTAGATGTCCGTGAGCAAGGAATTTTCAGAAACTAGATAACAATTCGTACATCAGACCCTTTGACAAGCTATCAGGAAAATCGTTAGGTTGAGGCAGGATGCATAATAAACGAGCATACCTCCCGCAGCTGGTTCCGACGAGCTTGCAGCTCTGGATTACGCTGGGGTTCGAACTTCGTGCCCTTGCCCATCACACGAGCAAAGACATGAACGAATATGGTCCGTTTTCTGTGGTCTGGATCATAGGCCAACGCAATGCAATGTTTCACCCCGTTTTCAGAATTGGCAACCACTAGATGGGAGAGTCCGGTAATTACTAGCTCCCGCACGTCGGCTTCTCTCGGAGATGCTGATGATCGCTGTATGACGGTGAACATGGTGTCAATGATTGTAAAGTATGTGTCACCTTCTGCACGGAAGGAACATCCGAAGTGGAGTCGGAAGTCTGGAAATGCCATGAGCAAAGGACGAAGGACGAAAAAAAAGAACATACAGATTCCTCTGACTGGCACACGTCAAGAGCTCTGAGAAGGGCATGCGAGTACCTAATGAACAGACGCGAGACTGCGTGCCCCAAGTCGTCACCGTCGTGGGGGACATTGGTATCAATGGATTGCAACTTAAGACGGTCGAGGAGCCGGACAGCCGTCCGTAAGGCACTTATGTTGATGTCATATTGAAGCTGAATAGCGTCCGCTTCTACATTCTGTAATTGGAATTTGTTCAAGCGCGGTCTCCAGACATCCACGCGTAACTCACCAACAACGGATCTTGGAACCATTCCATGATTGTGTCCAAAATTCGGTTTCGCGACAGATCATCCTTTCGAAGTGTTAGGGCATCTGTGCGCTCGCAGACACTGCAGACCAAGCTGCAAAACTTGACGCGAATACGGTATGATGCTGGATCACTGAACCTGGAGATAAACCCAACAAGAACATGAAGCAGTGACCCGAGGTCGATGCTCAATGCTTCGTCAGGTGGCATCTGTGCATTATCGACGAGTGATTTCAACACCGATATGAGCTTTACAAGTAATCAGCATCCATTAACGAACGAATCAAAGCTCTTATAACTAACTTGGTCAAGGAACAACCCATATTCATCTTTGAATTCGGAACCAGCACCTTCGGTGATGTTTCGCGTGATTCTAGCGGAGGATCGCTTAAAGTGATCAACATTGAAGAGAAACCCACTTACTCATCTAGATGCTTGAACAGTCTCACGAAGAGACGAGGGCTGAGTTCTGTACCCAGTGCTTCCCTTGCCACTTCGCGCACGCGGATGGCATCGTCTACGAGTGCGGCTGTTAGGAATTCAATGAAAATGTTGACCAGCTCTGCAGGGTCTCTCAGAACACGCATTTCATCAGGAAGGAACTCTGCCGGGATGACCGCATTCAATGCGTCAGGCTCGTGCTCATCCTGAACGGTAGCACCGCCGAAGGCAGCCAAAAAGAGCGTCAAATTTCGCCACTGGAAAAATTTCTCCTATGGTGAAAATTAGCATAAATTACCTCGTATCAAATCAATTATCCGCACTTCCATCAGCAAGCTCTGTTCCTGCTTGCTCAGATATATCTCGTCGAAAGCAGCAATGGAAGCAAGGGGGTTTGGAACTATGAATTCCGACAGCGCACTCCAACGCCAGAAGCACTCTTCCCATACAGCAATGTTGATAGGGGATGTGTAGGCCACTAAACGCAGCAGCTTTCGTACACGCTTTTGTTCGCGAACGCGACCTTTCTCCATGTTAGTAGGAGCTATCCTACGATTGGGCGACTTACCGACGACGATGACACTAGGGTCACCCAACTGCTCATAAATCGGGTTTCGCTTTGACCGCTCTTCCTCAGTTAGCCCCATGTTAACCGGAGCATCGGGGTGACGTTCGGCCTGCGCGATAAGGCGAAGACCCTGAGCTGCAAGCTGCGAGACTTCACTGTTCACAGAGGTAAGCGAGACCAAGAAGGATATTTCGCTGAGGGCGAAAGCCGGGACACGGTCCGGATTAAACTGTAACCGTTTTGCGTGATCACTCTACACACTACGTGAGAATATACACTTGGACAAAATGATGAATGTACCTGGCTCCTCCTATGGTAGGTCTCTATAACTTGATGACACACAGATATCCAGAGCCTTTGACCATCGGGCTCAAGTCTGGTCATAAGAAGCTTCTTCGACTGGCACAGAAGTGCAGTGCCCCTTATGAAGGTTGAGCCTAGAAAGCGGCAGGCCCGACGACGGACCACTCACAAACTCTGCTTTAGCCGATCCTCAAAGTACGCGTAATTTGGGTCGCCAGGAGTCATTCGGAAAAACATATCCACAAGACATTGGAAAGTTGTCGCTGCAGAGATCTTGACTGAGGTATCTACTTCGGAGTCCCAAATACGCGTGAATGAGATACTCCATTGGAGCAAATCCTCCTCCTCCACCGGAAGCATGGAGTAGCTGGGGTCCGCGCGCCAAAGGGCCAGAATTGCTAGAAGTAACAGATCCTTGTCTGTCAGCGTCTCTGAAGTGAAACGCTTAGCTTTGGGCCGAGTCGCTGCTTTTCTAACGGTGCCATTCGCGTCAATCTCACTGCGACGTATCGACGCTGTCTAACCAAACGCGTAAGCGATGATGATACAGGAAGTCCGAAATGACGGTACCTCGTAAATCCTTCTGGATCTCAACGCGACAATCCTCTGGAGTTTCTCCATTGAAGGTTGCCACGGAAGACGAGTCGCCTAAATCATCATATAAAAATCTCTCTGCATTATGTCCAAGAAAAGATACCTCTGACGCGAGGATTGATGCAGCCTTGATAGCACAGATCTTGACAGCGTCCGCTCGTTCAGGGTCCAAACATTGTACGAACAGCGAAGTCGATTCATCCTTTGGGAGGAACCGGAATACTGCGACGAGTGCCTCCGCGTACGTACCAATGTCAATCTCGTCGAATGCATCCCAGAACGGCTTTTGCCTCACGCCAGCCAATATAGCTATCTAGAAGTCGATGAGCCGGGCACACTACGCTCCTATGGTGCGCACCATACCTTGATCTCATGTGCGATATCCGTAGCGAGGTGTCTCAATGGTAATTCATCCTCAGGCGAGATTCTGAAACCTGCACGACACATGTCGATCGCACAGACAAATGCTACGTCCGACAACTTTGAATGTGTGTTTACGTGGCGAACAAGGTCCTCCATAAACCGAACATCCTGCTATGTGGACGAGTAAGTAACGCATCAGCGGAAACCAGTATACCTACCTTTCGATGGGAAGAGGACTTTTGGAACTGCATAAAGTTTACGGTGCGTGAATGGATGTCAATTTGATAGTCGGTAGCTAGTCGATCAGTCCACAAAGAAGAAAGGATGGTGAGAGTGGGCCAGAGAGCTCGCTCTCGACCAGGCTCGTTGGCAATGTAGAGGAGATCAAAGACCCGTTCGGCGGATCCTTCGAGCTTTCCCCGAGTGCGAACAGCCTCGTTGTATTCGTGAGGATAAAGTTCTACCCAGTTCCACAAGGCCATCCGAAGAGGAATAGCAACCGCAGCTTGGGCCTGTTTTTTCATGTTCACGAGGAGTGAGGACAATTCGTGAAGAACCTGGACAAGGCGTGATCTATCCATGGCACTATGAGTCATGAGGAGTAGATCGACAGTGTCCGGGTTGTCCTCTGTTGTGTTGGCAAGATAGTGTATCTTCGTACGAATGCGATGGAAAACCACCATCCAATTCGAGGCAGACAAACAATACACTATACGACCGGCAAACTTGCTTATGAGGATGTTAAGGGCCATCGTCGACTTGACGAGCGCCATGTGGGTGCGCTCAAAATGAATTGCACGGTTGAAACCCTGTGCGGAAGTTGCGCCCGAAGAGTGAAAGGAGTTGGCAGAGGGCTTGAATTTGAGAAGAGGTTTTGACGCTTGGGAAATGTGCGGAGGGAGGGGTGGACCGTCGTGCGCGTGCTCGTCTGGGGTCGGGATAGGTATGTCGACGGACTCGAAATCATGGAGAGAAGCGTCTGGAGCGAGGTTGGAAGAAGACATAAGTCGACTCTCTGGGGCAGCGGTTTGTCGAAGATAGAGAACCATGACGCTGAGGACATAGCGTGCACAGTTGTCGTCGAGCGGATCTAACTCGACCCAAGGATGGGGAGGGGTTGAAGAGGAGAATTCCGAAGATGGTTTATGAGGTGTCCTAGAGTGCCATGCGTTGTGTGAAGGGAGAGAGGTAATATTATTTCCGAGAGTTTGTGCAGAAATTGAGCTTGGTTTGCTTGCAAGAGAACCAGATGGAGGGTGATCATCTTGACGAGGGGACCATCTGGAAGACATGGCCACAGACAGGATCTTGAGGATAAATAACTGTGACTGGAGAGCCTCTGTGGTCATTGCTTCAGCGGCGTCGATTTGCTATTCCGGCGCGCATGTGAGCAAATGACGGGAGGGGAGTGGAAGAGATGTACCTTTGCGAGACGCTCGAGAAGCTCGCTGAGTGACCATGCAATGATATCGAGGGAGTCGTAGGCTAGCTCAACGAGGGCATCGACGGCCCCCTGGATGGCTGGATTGCCCTCGACCACGTCCAAGGCGAGACCAGAGTTGACGGGCAACTGGGAATTGGAGACATGTGGGGGAGGGATAAGACGCGTGAAGGAGGACACGGACCTTGTTCTTTATCCTGTTAATGAGTGCCTGCACGTTTTTCTGCTGAGGAGTTGCCGAGGCAGCGGAGTAGGCGATGGACGGGGGTTGGGTGAGGCCATTTCCGAGACCGTGGTGAGAATCGTTACTTCTGTGGGCCCTGGACGGGCCCTGGGATGAGGCGGGGTGTCCAGCTGATGCGGACGGCCTGCGGATTGGCATGGGTGGGAGGTAGCCCACCTGGAACGAGCAGAGGACGTCGCTCGTCCGTGCGAGAATACGAAACGTAGTGTCTGCTGCTTATGTAATAACGAGGGGTCGATGGCCGACTTCAACTCGAAGTTACTGCTTGCCAACCAACAAGTTTGCTAGATAATATGTATGTAAAAATATGACCCTGGTCGAACGCTGCACTGCACCAGGGAAAGCAGGTGGGGTCTCCGGGACAGTGGATCACATAGCCACGTGTGGGTGGACGGGACCCATGTGGACCCACAAAAGGCAAGGGACTCGGAGTTGGGTGGATTGATACGACCGACATGTCGATCCCAGTCCAGTTCGGACGCTGATCCGGGCCAACTGCATTGTTCGCCATTCCAGGCGAACTGCGGTGCGTGTCCTCGTCATATTGTGCACTGATCTGCACATATTCGATGCTGCCACGCAAGGCTACAGGTACTACTACTCCCCCCCTGGCCATGCCACACTGCCAGGTAGGTCCACGCCGACGACTGAACCACCTGTCAGAATATTAGCCTTGACAATTGTTTCCCAACTCCGACCGCAGACTCTCCGCGAGGGCGTATATTGTCTCCAATCATTTTATTTTTTCGTTTCAGGCCTCCTCTTCTCTCCATTCCATCCATCTACCGGCCTCTCCTTATCTTAGCCCCCGTCTAAACACGCATCGTCGCTCGCATCGCATCGCATTGCTGTCTCTTTCATCTCCCCTCTTCATCAGACTCGCTTTCGTGCAGTATTAGTTAATCGTTTGTTCTTTCGTATTTTCAAAGAGGGCGCCCCACTTTCTTCCCCTCCTCATGTCTCGTCCCGACTCCCATGATCTTTCTTATCCGCCTGGTATTACCCAGCCTCGTTCAGCCAACCTCGATCAGATCAGTCCTCAGTATCAATCCTCCTCGCCTGCGAGTCGCTCAGTCCCGCTCGATCGACGATTATCGCATTCACTAGTCATGCATCCCGCCAGCTCGGCACCCTCGGCAACTTCCCGCTACGGAATGCATATACAGGACAAGGAATTCAACCCTCACCCTCCCCAACTCGACAGTTGGCCCGCTTTATCAAACAGGCGCACACCTTCTTTCTCTATCCCCCATCTTTCTTCTTCCAACCACCATCGTTCCCCCCCTGCCCCCACGCCTCCCGCCGCCCTCTCCGCTAGCCCGGCGTATCACAACTCTCCCTCGGACGGCGAGCAGCACGACTCGTCCTTCTTACGTCCATCTTTTCACCCTTCTCGTGATCATCAGTCCGTCGCCTCGGGTACCCCTTCCCCGCCCGGTAACTCAAACTCTGTCCTGCTCCTTTCTACTCTCTGGTGGACTGATCTTGAACCCTGGATGGACGAGGAATACGCAAAACAAGTCTGTGGCTTGATGGGTTGGGACCCCGTCAGCATCAGGGTGCCCAGTGCTCCCTCCGACACTTCCGGCCAACCTTCCAACAATCCGGGATACTGCTTCTTGACCTTCCCATCTCCTTCCGTCGCAGCATCGGTACTCAGCCAAGCAAATGGTAACAACGGCGCACTTCCCCTCACAATGCCTAATTCGAATAAACCGTTTGTGCTTAATTGGGCATCCTCGATACCTAACACCATTGCATCTGCTCTTCCGGCTCCCGGCGTAGTCGTGTCTCAGATGCAACAACAGTTCCCGAAAGAGTACAGTATTTTTGTTGGAGATCTTGCTCCCGAAACGTCCAACTCTGACCTAGTGGCGGTATTTCGCAACCCGGTCCTTGGTTTACGGAATGATCGCGAACCCAAGTTCATTCGCCCTTTCCTTAGCTGCAAGAGCGCGAAGATCATGCTCGATCCAGTCACCGGTGTGTCCAGGGGATATGGTTTCGTGCGGTGAGCAGGAAAGTTGGGTTCTGGATTACGTGTCGTTACTAAATCTTTCTACTCTAGGTTCACCGATGAGGCGGACCAACAGCGTGCTCTCATTGAGATGCACGGTCTGTACTGCCTTTCTCGCCCAAGTATGTTGCTTTTCCATAAAAATTTAATCCTGATTCCTGACTCTATGTCCCCACAGTGCGAATTTCTCCTGCAACGGCAAAGTTCAAACCTCATCAAGTCCCTTTGGACATTCCATTAGTTCAATTTCCTACGAATGCCCGCACGCCGGTTGACTCGAAAAGTGGCGACTTAACGGTGTCGATACCATCGTCGAATGGCAACCAAGTAAGAAGCGTCTCCTCTCCAATAGCTTCGAAAAGTGGGATCCCCCCGTCAGCCACTCCGGTCGGGTCATCAGGCTCTGGATCCTCACTCACTACAAGCGGCTCGGGGTCTGTTCCATCTCTGGGCTCTGGATCGAGTACCAGCGTTTCGTCTGGTGCTCTTACTTCCGCATCCTCGGACGATATGGTCAATTTCGCTCCGAACCTACTAGCGCAAGTCGCACATCAATTTGGTTCTGTTACGAAGGGAAACAACGCTGCTGGTATTTCATCGATTACCTCAGGTGTTGCACCAGACTCTCATGAGGGTGCGTTGCCGCGTTACATAATCTCAGAGGAATCGTGGAAGCACCACGCTCAAGCACGAGCGATTCTTGGGAATTTGATCGGACCGAATGGCGAACAGCTCACTTCGACGGATCCGTATAACACGACCGTCTTCGTTGGTGGTCTGTCTCCTCTTATCTCTGAGGAGACACTACGAACTTTCTTTGCTCCATTTGGAGATATCCATTACGTGGGATGATTCGTTATTCCGTTTTCTTTCCTTCCATTCATACGACATGTCTACAGGTCAAAGTCCCCGTTGGGAAGCACTGCGGCTTCGTGCAGTTTGTTCGCAAGGCGGATGCGGAGAAGGCCATTGAAAAAATGCAAGGCTTCCCAATTGGTGGGAGCAGGATTCGGCTGAGTTGGGGGAGGAGTCAATGTATTCGTTCGTTTCTTCATGCGTTTGTCGCTGCTAATTAGCTTTTTAGATAAAGCTGCTCAGGCGGCAGCTCAAGCGGCACAGGCGGCCGCCCTTCAGGCGCAGTTACAAGCACAGTTGCAAACCCAGTTAGCTTCGTCCCAAGTCACCTTGTCACCCGAACAGGCTCTCCAGCTCCTGCAGAGGCTTGGTACTAATGGGATGGGTGGAGTCGGCGGCTCAGACATGCCCATGATGGCTGAGTCCGATTTTCGAGGGAGTGACGAAACGTCTCGGGTATTCTTGGGGAGCCAAGTCTGCGGCAGAGCAACCAGCGCGCACACATTGTACGACACTTATCCAGCGTCTGTTCCAGCGCGTTCGCCAGTAGTCTCGGAAGCGACGGATCAACTCCAACATATCAGACCGCAGATCCACACATCTTTTTCGCCTTTCTCACCCGATCCTAATGCCTACATTCTTGATGATCGCAAAAGGGGCTCGGTCGACCTGGTAAATGCCGATTCTTTGTCGCAGACATCGAATCCTTTCCCTCCCAGATTCGTGGATGCAATTGCAATTACCGATCGTACGCCCCGGACCTCCAACAACTGTCACCAGTTTGGCCCGTACTTTGACGGCTCCAGTAGAATGGTCGAAACCAGCCGTTCCAGTTCTCGCCAAGAGCCGGTCTCTCGACCATCCTCTAGTCAGACTTCCCAGGGGCGGTCTTCTCGTCATGACGCTCATAAGGAGCAGGATCTTATCCATGATCTCAACGGTACACTAGCGAGTCTTGACTTGGACTCCAAGAGCCCGTGGAGACCCACAGACAATCCGACTGAGCGCAATTCTTCTTGCTAAACACCCTAATGCTACTCCATTCGATCCTCTAATCTTTCTCCTCGGCGTGCGTTTCACCTTTTGACTTCGTTTTATGGTTACTTTCTTGTTGCCTTTCAGAGCTCGTAGTCGATTTCCGGGTTACTTTACCTAGCCTCTGGCGGGACCCACAAACTATTTATCAACACATCGGATTATCTATCGAGCTTTGCTCCTGTTACCCTTGATCGCTCTCGACATGCGCACTCGTATATATAACGTTTTGTTCTGTCTTTGTCGTCAGCTTATTTTCGTTTGTTCTTGTTTTGTGTTCCTACTGTAAGCACTGCTCATGCCCCTGGAGCGTAGCGCAGAGAATTTGCATAGCAACTTATGTGTCTTGGCCAATTGTATCCCATTCCATTTTTACAGTACTTACCCTGGCAGCCAATGCGAACCTGTGTTCGACACGCGAGGTCAACGCGAAATTAAAATACATTTTGTGGTATGTAAAGTATGCGTAAGACGCTCGTTACAGGCGCCATCAGAAATACAACCTGGAGAGGTCAAACAACGGAAAAAATAAACATAAGTTGAAGCAAGGACATAATTTGTAAATGGCGGCGGACATAACCAGAAAACATGACTTATGTAGTTTCATGGCCTACAGGTTTGAGACGCTATTCAAAAGACCAGCTCGACCAGCTGCACCGAGTCCCTCACCTATTTCCTCTCCCAGAACGGCACCCGAACCAGAAGCAACTTGGTTGCCACCCGTCACCTGACCAATCACGTCGCTCTGAAGTTGCATGGGCACAAAGACAACTTTGCTGTTCGCAGACCGCGCCATCTGTTGCAATGCCTCCAGTTGACGAATCTGCATGGCAGCAGGAGAAGCCAAGATGTCGGCTGCCTGACGCATGAGTCGAGCAGCATCCACTTCAGCACGAGCAGCAATAACTTTGGACTCTCCGATCCGCTTTTGCTGAGCGGCAGAGGACAGCGAGGCTGACACCTCGGGACTGAAGATGATATCCTTGATGAGAATACCCTCGATGGAGACACCCCACTTGTCGGCGACGTCACCCACGATCTCTGCGATCTCAAAAGCGATCGCTTCGCGTTCGGTGACAACACTCTGGACCGCACGAGCACCGACGACATGTCGCAATGTGGTTTGAGCACGCTCAATCAGTGCTTGGCGGAGGTCAGTGATACCAAAAGCGGCACGGTAGGGGTTGGTGATCTGGAAATAAATCACGGAGTCACTGTCCGAAATTAGGCACGGAATGCATAAAGAGTCACGGCTGAGCAAACCCACATCTCGACGTTGACGTTATCGCGTGTGATGACGGTTTGCCTGCCGATGGGACTTATTTGTATTTTTACATCGACCACCCGGAGGGACTCCGTGCAAACGTTAACCTGAACGAGACCAGGATCCACAGCTTTGTAAAATTGGCCAAAGCGTGTGACCAAGCCGACGGAACCTTGGAGCAGCGTATGAGAGAGGCGAAATTACGAGTGAAATGTCCCTTACCCTGCTGGACGTTGCGGAACGGGTTCGGGAATGGGCAGCACGGGATGGCACCACAGAATCCGACGATAGTACCCAAGCCCTGAAGGAACGAACCATAGATTCCATGCGTCACCTAAGTAATTGCGTCGTGAGCACAGGATGGGAGCACAACGGAGACAGAATACGAGCACACCTCGCCAGTCCCCAGATCTTGGGCATATGATGGCTTGGACCAGAATATGAGCAAGACAAATGGGGGGGGTATCGCGCTGATCTTACCTGCATCTCACTGCGTTTGAGGGGCTGTACATTGATCATATGGGCCTTACCCTCAGCTGCGTGGCGCTTAGAGGCACTGGACTCTTCTGTGACTGCAGACGGTGAGCATTGCAACATGGTGCTAAATGAAAAGACGGATGCAGACCATGAGGAGCATCGTGGTCGACGACATTGCCATGGGATGGACTGGGTGAGGGAATATGGACCTTGCGGTCGACAGTGTCGAGTCCGTTGAATGACATTCTGCTGCTCTCTGATGACGGCTGAACTTTGGATCCTGACGTCGCTAACTTATAGCCTGAGAGACCCTTCCTGTAGCGGCTGTCAGTGACGGAGACGGGCACTGGGAGAAGAATGCAGTGTTCATTGACACACCCCGCAGCAGAGGGTATATATGTACCGCCGCGGCAGAAATAGCACAGGCGTTACGCTCCACCCGGGTTAGGGTTGAGAGAAAATGGATTTAAGTTAGCAGTGCTCTGAATCAAAACGGGGGCCCGTCAATGGTCTTTGTAACATTTCCTACTTATTACTCGTTAAGTTGCTATCATTGGACGATTCGACGACGAAACCATTGGCCGAAGCTAGTAGACTACGTTATGCTCAAAAAATCAAAAACCAACCCCCGTTACGCATTGTGTTTAGCAACGCAACCGCCCAGCGTTACCGTGACACGTTATGGTTGCACCAAGTTTGGACTCGTTCCTAGTTCTATGTTTAGAGGAAACTTTGAAGGTTTCGCAGTCGACTTGCAGTGTCCAGTATCGGACAAGAATGGCCGCTGCACCTGGTATGGAGCAGAGGTACTGGCTCATGAAAGCAGAGCCAGACTCGCGCATCGTCAAAGGAAAAGATGTCAAGGCATGTTCTGAATCCTACATCCTACATTCATCTCTAGATCCTCTACGCATTCTTTCTGATGCCACGGTATCCTTCCTGGAACAGTTCAGCGTCGACGACTTCGAATCAGTGGGATCCACCCCCTGGGAAGGCGTCCGCAACTACGAAGCAAGGAATCTCATGAAAGAAATGGTCCTTGGAGACAAGGTTAGCCAGATCCAGTCCGCATCCACTCTCATTCACGAGGCGTGCGTAGATTCTATTCTATCATTCAAACTGTAAAAACCCAGGTCAGAAAATAACTACTTGATGACTAAATTATCTTATGGCCAAAAGTCAGGCATCGCCGGTTTTGCTGAGGTTTGTACCATTGGCGTTCCAAATGTTACTTGCTGTAGTCTCTTTTCAGGTCACCAAAGAGGCTTACCCGGATTGTACGTATGTTGCACATTCTCTAGTTCTGCTGCATCGACTCACGAGCTACATCATATAAACAGACACGGCATGGGACAGGTGTGTGTTTTCCTCTCCGTTCTTTCCGAGAGACAAACGTACCGGCCAGCTCGCATCCGTATTTTGACGAGGTGAGGTGTTTGTACGATCAGCAGAGACTCCGCAGTCACTCACTGCCTCTTCATATCGTCAGAAATCGGACAAAGACAATCCAAAGTGGTTTATGGTGGATGCAAAATTTGTATCACGCGCACGGCACTTCGTCCCGTTATCCCTGCTTCGTCATCTTGCCGACCTTCCCTCCGCTGAACCTCCTGAAGCAGTCAGTTATGCGGGAGAAGACGGTATCAATGCAATAAAAGGTATCGTGCCTTGATCGTCTCCACTTTATTGTCGGCAGGTTCCTGAATCCGAAATCTCGAAGTTATGCCATTGGTTACCCGCGGTCGCCTTAGTGTGCAAAGAGTACCTGAGAATTGCTGGGATGTCATCCGAGCGATGGCCGAGAAAGGTGGATGGGACAATATGTCTTTCGAAAAGAAGAAAACAGCCAAAGCCCGTCACCCAGCAGTTGAAGCAAGACCAACTAGCAACCATCGAACTGACAAGCCTTCCGTCGACCAGCGTGATGTGGGTGACGTAGGTGTCAACGTCACGAAGCAGCAGAAGGAACGGGTACCACATCAAGTCAATGCCACAGGGAAAAGGAAGAGAAAAGCATCACTTTCTAATTCCCTAGAAGATAAGGGTCAGACTTTAGCTCCTCCCCGGAGGTCCTTACGAAGAAAAAGGTAGTTTACCGCTCAAGCGCTCATATGTCGCCTAGCACATGCCACACCATTGATTGACTCTCAAGGGCCTGAGAGCGTTAAAAATGTTCCCGAGCTTCGTACTGGCACACACCTATGCACATGCTTGGTCACCGGTATAAGATGAAAACAAACGTCAGGCCTCAGTTCAGTACTTCAAATGTGAACAGAAGATGAACTTCGCCAACATATGGGGACTGTTGCTCGTCCCCGGGCAATGATTCTTTGCATTAGTACTTACTTGCCTTTGTTGGGAAAAACATGCCCAATGATTGGATGTACACCATGCATATTTCTTGCACCTTGTGCACTGAACAGTAGTGGCTTCATCGTGTTTAACCCGTGGTGTTGACAAGAATATGCTGATTTGAAAGCGTTACCCGCATCAGGGAACCGAAAGTTGCCCTTTTTCTCACCTCTCTTCCCAAGTGCTACCAGACTAGGACCTGCGGCACACTGCCGGGCTCAGCGTGCGTAATAATCCCTCCATCGATAAATCATCTTCCTGACCACACACCACTCGCCAGATGTCTTTCCTTAGTCTGGTTGTGAGGCCCTTGGCCTACATTTCCCTCCCGATTCTTCTCTTCCGTTCCATCGCGAATGCAACCCCACTCGGTCGTTATTACTGGAGAGTTAGCATCTTCCTAAGCAGCCTCGCCATCGTATCGATATGTGGAACAGTCGTGGCTGTCGGTATGACTGTCCTCGGCCGCCGACACGATGTCAACTATGTTGTTGCTCGGACTTTCTATGCCTTGATTAGTCGTGCACTCGATTTAGAGGTGCAGGTAGAGGGCGAAGAATATTTGCAAACCCAACCAGCTGTCATGGTCGGGAATCACCAGAGCATGCTTGACATTGTGTACCTTGGGAGGTCAGCGCTTTTGCTACCTTCTGTTGTCTCCTCTTCTCCTTGGTCTGACTTGCGTTCGTTGGTTAACGTGCACCCAGAATGTTCCCTCCAAAAGCAGCCATCATGGCTAAGCGGGAGCTCCAATGGACCCCTCTGGGTCCTTGGATGTTCATGTCTGGTGCAGTTTTCGTTGATCGTGGAAACAGCGCAAAAGCACACAAATCTCTGGAAGCCGCGGCCGAGGAAATGAAGCGGGAAGGCATTTCCTTGATGATGTACCCAGAAGGAACACGTCATAATGACGAAGTACCTACCCTGCTGCCGTTCAAGAAGGGCGCCTTCCATCTCGCCGTCCAGGCTGGTCTACCAATCATACCCGTTGTCTGTGAGAACTACTGGCGGTACTATCACAAAGGTGTGTTTGGCACAGGGATTATCAAGGTCCGAGGTCAGTCGTCATGTATTGTTTCATCAACATTTTGGGTCGCCCCAAGGCCTTGCTAATGAGAACGATTGATGACAGTCCTCCCACCCATCCCTACAAGTAATCTGACAGTGGCGGATGTTACGGACTTTTCCACACGTGTACGAGAGCAAATGCTAGTCGCTTTGCGCGACATCTCCGTCAGGGTGGAGAGCGAGGAAGACGACAAGCCAAAAGATGTAATCGAGTCGACGCCAGAACCACCATCAACTAAGACGCCTTCTGTCCCGGCCATAGCAGACGACGTCGTCCCGAACATTCTAGCAACACCCAATGAAGAAACCCCAAGTGCAATGGGTGAGCCGTCCAGATCCGTGCAGAGCCTCCGCCCAGATGGTAGTGTTAGCGAGTACGGGGAGACGGATGACGAGGGTATGGTTCACATCAGGAGACCAATTCATTAATGTTCCGATTAGCAAATTCGTTATGCGCTCAGGATACCCTTGTCCGTGTTGGCAAGCCGCGTAATACGCTTACATACATTGGAAGGTCACATTGGCAATACCACACAATTCTTAGCTTCGATGTATCTTGTTGATTATCGATTTTCAACCATTTGACTACTAGCATCCATAACCATTGGCTGCCAAGTCATGATTGGTGCTCCTTGGGAATTCAATCGTACGTACATACAGTTCTTCCCTATTATATTGGCGCAATCGCTTCCTCACTGTAGGCTCTGTACATACCATTACATCCAGTAGGTGAAATAATCCACCACAGGCCACATTGAAGTGGGCGAGCTCCGTTGTTTCCATTCCAAAGAAGGTCGACCCTGATGTTTCGTGCGTAAAAATTGGAGATTTAAACCCTAACCCTAGCCTCAGAGACAGCGCATTTTCATCACGTTGAATATTCACTTGGAAGTTAGCTGATAGAATTGAAGTCGCATAGTATGCAAATGGAACACTTGGGCTAGCAAATATATATCTAGATATGTTCTGGATCGCTTTCAAACAGAGGATTTCCTATTTTGATTGTGTCCACAACGTTCGTTCATATCGATGTAACCGGGATGTTTCGAATGCTTATTCTTTACGCGATTAGGTCAGTTTTGTCGCGTGTTGCGTTCTCTTCAGACAAATGGTGTTCGAACGTTCGGCACTGGATCCACTCCAGATCTGGTTTAGACCTGGCACCACTATCTCCTCGCTGAACTATGTACCATGTGGGATGCACTCACACGTACTTACGTCCTGTTTGTAACGAAAACTAGCACAAGGATTTTCTTTTCTTTTTTTCCCGGCGTGTGGAGGTAGAGGGTAGGTTCGAATGCCAATGGTGTCGCGCACGATCCCGGCATTCAGTTTCAGCATACATTCTCAGCCACCGGCTGCTCAATATATAAGCTGTCTGAGCTCCCTAGTTCCGAAATCACCCTTCCGCTCCTTCCTGCGTTTCTGTGCTCCTGTCCTATCGCAGCCCATCAGTATACACGTATCCGATGACACCTTCAATCTTACCTGGTACGCATCTCCTCGTCTGTTGCCATTGCTCTTCTCACTCTAGTCCATGTATCAGAATGCTGGGGTCATCGCGGAGTACGTCTTCCGGAGTTCTATTGCGCATGAACCCAGTCAACTCTTTCCTCGCAGGCTTCCGCAACATATCCCGAGAATACACTCGCTAGCTTCGAAGCTGCCATACGAGATGGGGCTGAAGGCATAGAGAGCGGTATTTGAACACCTTCCTTGGTGATTCTACCTGTAACCAGCATCTTAGACGTCCACGTCTCAGCGGATGATGTGGTGGTAATGTTCCATGATCCTGGTGGGTCGGCATCCAGCGATCTTCATTACCCTTTTTTGGTAATAAGTGGCAACGTGCGCGAAATTTAGCTCTTGACAGGACGACGGATTCGAAAGGTACTTGCTCACGCAATCGGGACACGTTCGACGAGTAACCAATGGAGTTCAGGTCTAATTCGGGAACGTAATTGGTTTGGCAAAGACGGCATGGAAAATCTTCGCACCAAGAAGGAGCCCAAACAACCGATACCCACATTTGCCGAAACAGTTGCACTACTTATGAAGGCGAGTGTTACTGCCACTTATGGCATATATATATGCTCACCCATTGAGTAAATTCGTAGCCTGAGAACCACCACGTGAAATTTAATGTCGATGTTAAATTGCAGAACGATCCGGACCGACTTTTTCGTCTAATGCATGTCATTATTTCTGCGCAGCCAGAATGGGAGACAAAGCTTGTGCCGCGTATCTTGCTTGGACTTTGGCATCCGCGCTTCGTGGCGTACGCCAAGGCGAGATTGCCTTATTGTCGCAGGTCGCATATCGGCGATAGCACTACTTTGGCGCGCGAGTACTTCTGGAATGACGTGGAAGTGTTTTCGATGGCCTTCTCCACTTTGGCAGGAAGTGATGGATTGAAGTAAGTGGGATTCTGAGTCTCGTTTTATGTAGTTGATACCAGCGTTTCTTATACAGCTTCCGCCGAGAGTGCAAGGCGGCGGGCAAAAGGCTCATGGTATGGACGGTCAACGAGCCAGAACATATGATGGAAGTCAGTTATCGCTGTCGCGCATATTGGACCAGTATGACTAATTTGTTGGTCAGTGTGTGCGTTGGGGAACCGATGTTATCCTGACCGACGTGACGAAGAAGTGGCTGGATCTGCGCGAGGCGCTAAGAGGTGTGACACGCGGCCTTTCCTTATCTTATCCTGATCAGTGACCTGGCTATTCTTAGTCGATTACGATAGCACCCTCGCCCGACATGGTCGCTGGTTTCTTTGGACGACGTGGAAGTTCTACATGCCAGATATCATGCAGCATCACAAGAGCAAGCGTGATCTGGAGAAGACCGCCGGCCCGTTCGACAAGTTCTCGTTGCCGGAACCAATTACGATCATATCTGTATAAGGCCTCGGTGAATTACCGAGTTCGACTACCTAGACAACCCCCTAGATGTCATCAATTCCCACCTTTTGGTAGACTTTGTTGACGATCTGAAAGTAGATGTGATATTGTCAAGGTTCACGATTGGTTTCTTGTTTCCCTACTCTAGAAGTATTGTTGGAGTCGTCTGTACCACAATATTAAGCGCTTGATTCCGTGTTCCTAGCTCAGGAGTCAGCATGCCGTCATGCTTAGTCACCTGAACAGCTACTCTCCCTCGCTGTGCATGTGCCAATGGTCGACCCACAAGCACCACTAATCGCATTTCTGTCCATCACGTTGACTTGGCCACATTTATTGCTGTCGGTCGATTCTCACAACGGCTTTGACGTGCATTTCTGTTCTGCTTGTCGCCCCACCCACGAGTTGAAATGATGGACTCTACCCTTCCCATCTCAAATAGCGACTTCGTACATTGTAGAACCCATCGCAAGCGCTTTTCTGCATCTAAACTGTCTTCGGAAGCTGTTCACACCGTCCCAGAATATTCGTCGCCCCCTGGCTGGAACGGTCCCATCGGTCCACTTCCGCTTGCAGAAGCTGAGTCCGACAGACCACCCGATTACCCTGAAACCGCGGACGAGGCAGACGCCGATACAGAAGGCGACCTGGAAGAGCACCTGGTCTATGTACAACACCATTTAGTTCGCACACGCCCACGGCGGTCGCCCACACTCGTTCGCAGACGCAAGCGGGTTCTTGCGCCCGCCCCCGATCCCTTTCTTGACACGCTACTGGAACGCAGTGTACATGCCCTCGAGATGTCTAACACTTTACTTCGTACCTCTATGTCCACACAGTCCAGTCTTTCTACTCTTCTTTCCCCCGAAAGCGAGTCTGATCGCTTCCTGGAGGTCCGTGCCCGTAACTTGTCGACTCGGATAAGGGTAAATAGTGGCCTACATGAAACGTGGATGGGCCGTTTGGAAGAAATATCAGAAGGGGTTGATAAGTTGGTTGAAGGAGAGGGGAGAAGTCATCCTGTTTCTCGTTCGGACGAGGGAGCTGTGAGCCGAAGTTTACCTTCCACTACCCTGCCAGATCTACGACATCGAAGAAAACCGTCAATTCTAGAGTTAAATGGGTCTTCAAATTCTCATCTCCGATATTCACATCCCACTCGTGACCTGCTGGTTGCACCCGCTCCCAGGGCGCTTACACAGTATGTCGAGTCATCCACGGATCCACAGCTAATCACACTGCCTTCTACGTTGGGGTTGCGGGCATCCGGGTCCTGCCATTCGGTTCATTCCCAAGAGTCTTCGTCTATGCACTGTCACAACACTCAACCAGCCCCCATGGCAAGTACTTTGCCCAAGACCCATGCTGAGAGCACCACTTCAGCTCACCAACTTTTGTCGAATCTTGTCGAACGTTCAGGATCTCTGACACCCCCTACTTCTACTCGGTTGTTGCGATCTCGTGACAGGTGTGCATCCGCCAGTCCAACAGGTACTGTGCGCGGTACGCAGCCTTCGTTTTCATCTTCCTCTGCGCGAACTTCGTACACACCTCCAGGCCGCAGTCGAGCTGGGATGCTGGTACAGACAAGGCGATCGCGCTCAGAGACCCCCCGGGACTCTTGCGCGCCCCCGCCTCCATTGCCTATAATGCCTGACGACGAAGAGCTCTCTCCGTCTTCGTCAGAATCTTCCGAACATCCAACTGGCTATCGAACGGTCCAGTCGCTACGCAAAATCCTTGACGAGCATTCCTCTTCAACATCTGTCAATGCCATTCACTTTAAAGACTCCAAATTGTATCGCGCCCCTGTTTTCCTTCCTATCACACCCCCTCCAGCTCCAATCCAAGGCATGTCTACAGCTACGGCATCAATATCACGACTTTACACTAAGGGACGTCATTCAATGTCTACCCGCCCACCATCACCCCCTGCACATTCCTCATTGAAGGTCCACTCGGTGCCTCCAACACCTGCTCCGTCTCCAAGCAGCACCAGTCTTTCCGAAGTATTTGGAACTGGTATGGCTAGGATGATGGGGAGTGCACCGCCGTCAGGTCTATCAACGCCAAAGCGCATCAGTTTCGCGGAACTTCCGGAATCTTACTCTGGCTCACGGTCTGGCACGTCAAAGCTGAGGGTGCGGAAGAGTAGGAAGAAGAGCAAGCAGGGAAAAGGCAGTGATAAAGAGGAGTCAAGCGGCTGGTTAAAAGCTTTGTTGTACGGAGGATTGTCTTCAGCGGCAATGGTTGGCGCAGGGAATCGGGAAGATAGGATGGAGGAGAGAATGGTGAGGGGTTGGGGAAGCAGACCTGGATACGGAACATTAGATGACTGGGCGATGTGAGACCCTCCCTAGTGGACAGGTTCGTTGAGGGCATGAAATACGATGGAATAACATATGTTACTGTATACTGCTATCTTTGAGCGATGCATCGTACTACCGGCATTGAAGGATCCTGAAACGCTCTGAATGGACTATTGTTTTGTCTTCTGCATTCAGTATAATTAATCTCACTGGAACACTACCTGTGTACTGGAGCAAACATAGAGGCATATCATTGTCATGCGTCAAGAGACAGTGCATATCGTGCATAAAACCATATTACTGTTACAGTACCAACTGGCTTCTTCCGTACCCTCCACTGAAGTACTTGAGCCCGCGGTCGTTCATTTGAATCGCTACAAGCATGCAAGTCCAACAGCGACCGTGAGGCCGCCCAGGACACCAGCAACCACCACTTGAAAAAAACCCATCCCCCTAGTTCGCGGTTCTTCCGTGAAGAATGTCCCAGGCATGCCCCCTTGCTGAGAGTCAATTGCGTACTTCAAGTCTTCAATGCTGTCACTGACGACGACCCATGCTGTGTTGTCCGCCTTGTCTGTTGGCACTGTCGCTATCGCCCGATGAGCAAGAGGAGCACTGATGATTGCGATGTGCTTTCCCTCTCGTTGGGCGGTCCGCCTAACGCTGTCGAGATCCTGAAGGGGCGTACGGAAGACTTTGAATAGAGGGGTACTAGCACGGAGGACGGTGTTAAGGCCAATGTCGATGACTGGGGACTGAGAAAAAGGTGACCATGGGCGAGGGGACAGCGAGCTTGAATGATCGGGAAAGTATCCAGGCTCCTCTTGCCGAACGACGTCTTCTTCCTCGTCAACATTACTGGACGACGCCTCTTGCTCCTCAGGTATGACGTCCACGGCGAGCTCTGTGACAGGTTCAGTCGGGGTAAGGGATCCGCGATCCTCGTCGCTAGGGGTGTAGAGGCGCATCTTATGGGGTGGAGAGACCCAGTTCGGATTCTTCCAGTGCCAACGTTCTCCCGGAGGAGGCTCAAACACTGGTGTTTTATACGCGGGCAAAAATCCCTTGTATGATGGCGGGGTGACACGGGGTGATCCGCCGGGCGAAGCTGGAGGTGATGGAAGTGGCGTGGAGTGACTCTTGCGGGCGCTCGGAACGGCCACCGTGAAAGTGGATGCCTCTTCGGGGCACACGAGTGCCCCGTTCTTGCGCTTGTGGCCTTGCATGGGCGACCCGCATTTGTGGCAATGAGGGCGCCTCCTTAAGCTGGTGGAAGTTGACATTGCTATTTCTTGACTTGGCTGCTCTTTGAAGGAATGACTGTGTCAATGACAGATGCGCAAAGTTCAGATCAAGCGTCAGTTCTATTCAGAGAGGGAACCATCAACGGGACTCACCAGCTGCAATCGGTGGCTTTGATGGCAGCGGGGGATGTTCAGGTGTCCACCCACTCATCACTTATATTATGACCACTAGACAGAGAGCTGAAGAGAATAATTCCTAAATTCGGGACAATGCAACAGAAAGATGCAGGGTTGCGGTAGCGACAGAGACGTTATGATCTCGCCACTTCTGGTTGGGACTCGAGACAGCTTCGAGGGCAACACGTCGGTACAAACATTGAATAAGGTGCTCTTGTATTTTGTGGTTCCGCAAAGGATATCATCAAAAAAACAAGCGCTTTCTTTACGTACGTAGTTACCGACGGTGTGCATTACGCATCACACTTATAGTCCAAAGTACTCCGTTGGAAGTTCTAGACATACTAACACAGGGAACTGCAAGCAACACGAATTCGTTATCATGATAGTTAACTAGACCAAGCGTACACGAAGCCTTGCACCCTGGAATGTTACAGCGTTTCAAAGGGAGTAAGAACGACACGGTGGCAAGGCCATGGGCTCTGGCACATGTTTAACCAAGCGAAGCAGTGACGTAGACGAGGCCATAGAAGGTAGGCGAGCATAGGTGTGCTGGGGAGCGGTAACGTTACGCTCTGTTCATGAGTCCGAGCTGCATCCACGACAACCTGTATTCCATCTATTCAGCCATGAAGAGAGAGAAAATATCCACTTAGACGAACCACAATGCACACACTCCACTATAGTATTCGCCCGGATCTGAGCCTTGGGCACACGGCAAATGCATGTCGAACCCTGATAATTCATGTCCTACAAACTCATAAGCCGGGAATTATAAAATGACCATGGAAGCGGACCACCTTTGTCTGAATGCACCTCAAGCAACATAGCTTTTCATAGCCTGTTTTCTTCCACTTGGCAATCAAACTAATCCAGATTAGCGTTAGGGAGCGGCGTACACCAGAGAGTAACCCACTTGGCGTCCGCATATCCCTCCTTCAGAAGCCAGTCATACAGCTCCCTGGATATAGCCTCACGTTTGTAATAAAGTTCGTAAATATATCGCGAACGAGTGTGCGAGATACGCATGATGGGCCACAGCGATTCAGCTTTGCGCTTGCCTTCATGCGATTCGTTTTCGGCGTCTCTCATCTTCTTCGCATAATCATCGAGGACCTGTGACGTATGAATATCCTGGAATTAACGCTTTCAGCAAATCCCTACGCTCTCGATGTCTTCGAAACCTTCTGGCGGATTTTTAGTTCTTGTGGTCCGTATTTTGGGCATTCGTGGCAGCTAGAACAAAAGTGGGAACCTCAAATCCTCGCAGTCGACGCTTTGCGGTGTGCATTTGATTACATAAAGCTGTTCAACATGATGCATGCTCGCTGTTGCATCGCTCTCATCGATACCTTCGACTAACCACTGAATTGGACCCTTTCCTTTTATTCTTCACGCTTTCTTGAACGTGTTGCCATTTACTTGATTTCTGTTTACCCTGTTGCATGCCCATTTCGTGTTGAACCCTTTTCGACATGCCCCTGGTCGTTCCAGTTCTTCGTTTCTTTGTGGTTTTCTTAAATGTGTACGAAACGTTCAAGACTCTGAAACCACCCCCTCCATCGGCACGGCGCAGTGGTCAACCGAGTGCCCGTGCCATCTCCCAGAGGAAACGGGATCTTAAGGGTTGTTTGGCTGTTTGGGTCGTCTGGGTAACGCTGAACGGATAGATTACTGAAGTCGAGGTCTCATCTGGTTTTTATAGTGCTGTTATGCGGCATACGAGCGAACATTCGACAGAGTCGTTGGTATCATCCTGCCTTTTTACAGCGAAATCAAGTCGGTATTTCTACTGTTTCTTGTGTTGACTCGTGCCAAAGTGCGTGAAACTTGGATATATCCTCTTGTTGTTGCAGTTGACATTGCCACAGGGTGCAGAGCCGTTGTTTCTTCATGTTCTCCGTCCCCTCGTCAAACCATACGCCACAGTTGTGGACCCGATGCTAGAAATTTCGTGCGACATAGGAGATTTCTTGTTCGCTCTTTTGCAGGTTCCACTGGATTACTTCCTCTCGTCGTCGTGGTTTCATTTTTGGCGCATTAGCTCAGAGGAAGAGGAAGAGACTGGCAAACCATCTTTCGCCAGCCACGTTAGCATACCTGACTCAGGACGGTTGACCAGCACAACCAGTCATTCGAGCATTCCAGTTCTTGCTGACCACGGTGGTGCTGTGCAGAATTCTCGCGTGCGGGGTAAACGTCGCGGATCTGTCCGCAGTATATCAGATAGTTCCAATGGTGCTCCAGCCTTAATTGATCCTGTCAACTCGAGAGTTTCTCGTGACCGACATTTGAAATCTGGTTCTACGACATCACTTCCCGCGTACAGCGAACATCCATCCCTGGCACCCCCTCGATATTCTCGGACGCTATCTAGGCACAATGGGCATCAAATATGGTAT